>CM057093.1:1722260-1753306 GCA_029959045.1 Taenioides sp. WSHXM2023 | reverse complement strand
TTCCCTGTTTTTTTTTGTCCTAAACCGGGTCTAAACCAGGTCTAAACCAGGTCTAAACCAGGTCTGAACCAGTTCTGAACCAGGTCTGAACGGATCTAAACCAGGTCTAAACCAGACCTAAACCAGGTTTCAACCAGGACTGAATCAGGACTAAACCGACTCTAAACCAGGTCTTAACCAGGTCTAAACCAGGTTTGAACCAGGTTTGAACCAGGTCTAAACCAGGTCTAAACCAGGTCTAAACCAGGTCTAAACCGGGGTCTTGTTGTGCAGAGTCGACACGTCAGATCAGGTCTCCCTGTCGGAGCCGTCTCCATGGAAACGCAGGATTCAGACCGAACGCACTTCCCAGAAAAACGATAAATTTAGAAACAGACCCCCCCCTCCACATCCCTCTCCCCCGTCTCCATCTCTCCATCTCTCTTTTCTCTTTTCTCTCTCTCTGCCTTTTTCTCTCACTATTCCTGACCCACCTCCCTCTCTTTGTCTCTCCTCCCTCCTACTTCTCTTTCTCCCTCCTTTTTGTTCTATCTCTCCCTTCTCTCTCTTGCTCCCTCTCTTCATCATTTGTAGACTTTGTGATCTCTTCTTTTGTCTCTCCCTCTTTCTCTCTCTCTCTCCTCTCTTCTTTTCTCTCTCCTCTCCCTCTCTCTCTCCCCTCTTCCCTCATTCTTCTTTTCTCTCTCT
This sequence comes from Taenioides sp. WSHXM2023, assembly GCA_029959045.1. NCBI lineage: Eukaryota > Metazoa > Chordata > Actinopteri > Gobiiformes > Gobiidae > Taenioides > Taenioides sp. WSHXM2023. The sequence goes on along the minus strand of CM057093.1, from coordinate 1,752,619 downwards.
CTCCCTCTTTCCTCTTTTCTTTTCTCTCCCCCTCTCTCCCCTCTTCTTTTATCTCTTCATCTATCCTCTCTTCTTTTATCTCTTCATCTCTCCCTCTCTTATTTTCTCTCTCCCCTCTTTGTCCCTCTCATCTATCCTTCTCTCTCCTCTCTTCTTTTGTCTCTACTCTCTCTCCCTCTCTCTGTTCTTTTGTCTCTCTCTCCTCTCTTCTTTTACTCTCCCTCTCTCCGCTTCTCTCTTCTTTTCTCTGTCCCTCTCTCCTCTCCTCTTCCCCTCTCTCCTCTCCTCTCTTTCTCTCCCTCTCCCTCCCCCTCTCTCTCCCTCTCTCCCTCCGTTCCTCTCTTTCTCCTCCTCTCCCTCGTTCCTCCCCCTCTCTCCTCTCTCTCCTCTCTCTCCCTCTGTTCCTCTCTCTCTCTTTCCCTCTCTCCCTCCGTTCTTCTCTCCTCCTCTCCCTCTGTTCCTCTCTCTCTCTCCTCTCTCTCCTCCGTTCCTCTCTCTCTCCCTCTCTCCCTCCGTTCCTCTCCTCCGTCTCTCTCCCTTCATTCCTCTCATCTGTCGAGTGTATTTGCTCTTTACTTTTACTCTACTACAGCTCGGCCTTTACACTGACTCACTCTGGAGTTTATGGAGCGATCAAAACATCAGTGAAACTTTTCCTTTTCTAACTTTCCCTTGTCTCCATGGAGATGTGAACACTTCTCTGTAATGTTCCACGTTTGGCATTAATTATATTTATCTTGCATTTACAGTCCCTGACAAAAGTCTTGTCGCTTATCCATTTTGTAGAAACAAAGCTTATAACCTGACTTTAAATTAATCGATTGGTTTTAGAAATGTCTCATATGAAAGCTAAAACCCTCCCAAATTATGCTCAATATACTAAAATAAATTTGCTTCACTGAAGAAAGATTGATCATTTAATGAACACAGAAAGGTCAGATTTTGGCAAGACAAAAGTCTTGTCGCCTACAGAAAATTGAACAAATAATTTACTTCAAATACAAAAATATGTTGCATAACGTCAGTGAATTAAGTAGTGGTGCTGTGAGATCCATATTTAATATCTTGTATGATTCCATGAGCTTGAAGGACTGCATCCATGCGGTTCGACAATGATTCATACAATTTGTTGATGAAGTCATCAGGAATAGCAAAGAAAGCAGTCCTACATGCCTCCCAGAGTTCATCAAGATTCTTTGGTTTTGCCTTCCATGCTTCCTCTTTCATTCTACCCCAGACATGCTCAATGATGTTCATGTCTGGTGACTGGGCTGGCCAGTCCTGGAGCACCTTGATCTTCTTCGCCTTGAGGAACTTTGATGTAGAGACAGAAGTATGCGATGGAGCACCATCCTGCTGCAAATTTGACCCCCTTTTATGGTTGGGAATGTAAGAGGTAGCTAATACTTCTTGATATTTTAGGCTATTGATATTGCCTTCCACCCTGCAAATGTCTCGCACACCCCCATACTGGATGTAACCCCAGACCATGATTTTTCCGCCACCAAACTTAACTGTTTTCTGGGTGAATCTTGGATCCATGCGGGCTCCAGTAGGTCTCCTGCAATATTTGCGGCGGCTGTGATGTAATTCAACCGAGGATTCATCTGGAGAAATCCACCTTCTGCCACTTTTCCAGTGTCCATCCTTTTAGCAGGCTGTGGGCCTTGGCAAATGCCACATGGTTTTTTAATTGCCTTTGGTTTAGTGCTGGTTTCTGTGCACTGATTCGACCATGGAGGCCATTTCGAGACAGAATTCTACAAACTGTTCTGGTTGACACAGGGACTTGAGGTGACCAGGCCTGGTGGAGCTCTGCTGCAGTGGAAAAGGGGCTGGCCTTGGATTTTCAAATCAACAAACGGTCCTCCCGAGCAGTTGTCTTGCGGGGTCTGCCGGACCTGGCTTGTCAAAAACATCTCCAGTCTTTTCAGATCTTTTTCTTATTCTTTGTACTTGACGCTGAGACACATTGAAGGTGTCAGCCACCTCAAGCAGTGGATCTGGTCTTCAGCCTCTTGATAATTAACGCTTTGGTCTCAGGGTGGATCTTAGGCATGTTGTCAGAGGTCAAGTTGCAGTTGATGTGAAGGTCTGGTGTGCTGGGGTTCTTTTTATACACACTCACTAATTGATTGATTCAGTAACTGATCACAGGTAAGGCTGTAATCTAGGATTGGGTGCATCATATGACAAGGCGACAAGACTTTTGTCTTGCCAAAATCTGACCTTTCTGTGTTCATTAAATGATCAATCTTTCTTCAGTGAAGCAAATTTATTTTAGTATATTGAGCATAATTTGGGAGGGTTTTAGCTTTCATATGAGACATTTCTAAAACCAATCGATTAATTTAAAGTCAGGTTATAAGCTTTTGTTTCTACAAAATGGATAAGCGACAAGACTTTTGTCGACTGTACTCACTAACATGATTTTGTTGCTACACTTTGGTAAACGTGTATTCTCACTGTAACGGAGCTCGCCTCTCCGCAGATCTGACCTGTCCTTCGGCCTGGCGGTGACGCCTGCTTGTCTCCATGGCAATAGATCAGTTTTAATGCCTTACTGAACATTTCACACAAAGCAGCTTCTTATATCAAATACTTTTCTCCATGGAGATGTTGTTGCTTTGTCTGGAATGTTCCACAGTATGGCATTAAACCTTTCTATCTTCATGGAGACCAAACCAGAGCAAGTTCCAGGTCAGATCTGTGGAGTGGCCGACGCCGCTCACAGTCAGAATGTCTGTTTTTCTAGGTATTTTTGAGCTCTTAAACCACCTGTAATTGAATAAATGTAAAGTAGAGCTGTTTTTAAAGTCACACTGTGGAACATTCCAGGCAAAGCAGTGACGTTAATCATGCGAGATATGAGTTTAATGCCACGCTGTGAAACATTTCAGGCATCTCTGTAGAGACGAAGTGCAGCAGAAGTTTTATTTGAATAAAAGTCTTGTAAAGTCTTTGTTTCCTCAGTTAAACCTGATGTTCCTCTGAGTCAAACATGAAGCTAATCTCACGTTAGCATCTTTTCTGTTAGCTCTGTTAGGGGGTACAATCCTTATTCCGACAGTCCACCACTCCGACAGACCCCCACCCCGATTTCTGTCCTGTGCACACAAATATTTCTGAAAGCTTTCGTACTCCAGACGTATCACTCATTCTTGTTAGCCCACATATTTTTAATAATTACCTTGTTTGTTGGAATGGCAGAATGTTGAAAAAAATGCTTAAGCGCTGCCACTCCGACCAAGGAAAAAAAATGTCGGTGTACAGGAACGTTTGATTAAAAAATGGAAATACCTCCACTCTGACGTCAATGTCGGAATGGCGGTATGTAACCCTCTGTTAGCTCTTTTAGCTCTTTTAGCTCTGTTAGCTCTTTTAGCTCTGTTAGCTCTTTTAGCTCTTTTAGCTCTGTTAGCTCTTTTAGCTCTGTTAGCTCTGTTAGCTCTTTTAGCTCTGTTAGCTCTGTTAGCTTTTTTAGCTCTGTTAGCTCTGTTAGCTCTGTTAGCTCTGTTAGCGGCTATCTCTGCTCAGGACAAGGTTGCTCTGACACTTTTATCCAAACTCTTTTAGTTTAGTTTAAGTTTAAAAGTTCAAATCCTTCTGATCTTTTTAGTGCAGCTCAAATCAAGTGAAAGTTTCAGTTTTATTTCTCTGGGGTTTTAACTGTAATTTTTTAACTGTAATTCAACATCTTGAGCTCACCATGTTCCTTTTATTGCTGCTGTGTGTAATTAGTTTCACCAGTCTTCCCTCCTTTTGCTCTCCGTGCTAAGTCACTCCCCCTTCAGAGCTCTATCACATCAGGTTTGTCCAGTTGTTGTGTTCAGTTTTGTCTCATGTTTTTGTGTATTTATGGAGGATTGTCGTGTGGAGCCTGGGGGACGTAGACTTGTGGGCGGAGCCTCGTACAGACTTGTATTGTGGGAGCATGGGGGACGTAGACTTGTGGGCGGAGCCTCGTACAGACTTGTATTGTGGGAGCATGGGGGACGTAGACTTGTGGGCGGAGCCTCGTACAGACTCGTACTACTGACTGTAAAGAGGGTTTGAACCGAGCCCGGGAGAGATCACTAGATTATGTTTTTGGATTTTACAGAAAACTCCGTCTTTAAGAAACAGGAAGAACAAGGAGAATCCCGACTGCAGCAGAAAGACTAAAAACACAAGGACAATACTTTTCTCTCTCCTCCCTCTTTCTCCCTCTCCCTCTCCCTCTTTCTCTCTCTCTCTTTTCCCTCTCTCTCCCCCTCCCCCCTTTCTCTCTTTCTCTACTCCCCTCTCTCGCTCCTCCTCCTTCTCTCTCCCTCTCTCCTCCCTCTCTCTCTTTCCCTCTCTCTCCTCTTCTCTCTCTTCTCTTCCCTCTCTCCCACTCTCTCTCCTATTTCTCCTCCCCTCTCCCTCCCTCCCTCTCTTCTCCCCTCACTTGCTTTCCCTCTCTCCCTCTCTCTCCCTCATCTTTCCCTCTTTCTCTCCTCTCTCTCCCTCATCTTTCCCTCTTTCTCTCCTCTCTCCCTCTTCCTCTCTCTTTCTGCTCTTTCTCTCCTTCTCCCTCTCCCCCTCCCTCTCTTCTTACACTTGTTCTTTTTCTTTCTGTGACTCACTCTTTCTCTCCTAATATAATCTCCTCTTCTCCTGCACAGACCTGCAGACTCCAGCCTCGGTCACAGCTTTCATTCATATTAAAGGTGCATTCTGGAACTTTTTAGTTGGGGGTCTGTCACCTGCTTGTTTCTATGGCTACGTCATTGCTCTGCCTGGAATGTTCCGCAGTGTGACATTAAACAGCTCTACTTTACATTTATTCAATTACAGGTGATGTTAGAGCTCAAAAATACCTAGAAAAACAGACATTCTGACTGTGAGCGGGGGTCGCCTCTCCACAGATCTGACCTGTAACTTGGTCTGGTTTGGTCTCCATGACGATAGAAAGGCTTAATGCCATACTGTGAAACATTCCAGACAAAGTGATAACATCTCCATGGAGAAAAACATTTGATGGACCCTCCACTGGAAAAGTTACACAGTGCACCTTTAGAATAATTAATAAATAATTATAATTGTAGATGTTTTATGGTCAGAGAATCAGGAAGTGCGCATTAGCATGCTAGTTGTTGTTAGCAAAACTCCCCTCTGGGCTTTGAAAGTTGTGAAAAGCGCTTATAAAAAAGTAAGTGAGGAAGAACTTTGGACCACTGCAAACTGGTCCAGTTCTGTTTTGGAGACTTTAATCTGCTTTGTTCCACAGACCGTAGGGCATCAAACGGATCCGTTTCCATGGAGACAGGCAGGTTAAGCTATAGGTCAGATCTGTGGGAGACGTGACCCCACTCACAATCAATACTGTGTAGGTTTTTCTAAGATATTCTCATCAATAACAACACTTCTGCTATGCTGTTTACCTAAATCCCATGGAGCTAATTACGTTTAATGTCATACCGTGGAACATTTTAGACAAAGCTTTAGCATCTCTATGGAAACGGGTAAGAAATGTTCCGTAGTGCAGCATTCTGAAGTGATCTCACGGGCACAGAACACGGGGCAGAGTGCTGCTAGGTTCACTGCAGAGGCATTACTTCACATCAGCCTAACGCGGCGGAAAAGATACGGATGCGGATGCAGTCGCCATGACGACGCAGATGACCTCTTGACCTCTGCATCACCCCCCCACCCCCCCTCCCTCCCACGCCCTGGTAAAAATAGACCCTGAGCCGTGAGAACGAACGGGTGATCTATAAAAGGTTAAATCGATGTGGCGGAGTGGTTAGCCCGTCTCCTCCTCCCAGTGACGAGGTTGTGGGTTCGATTCCCGGTCTCACTCACAATGTCCAGGAAGTACGGATCACGCCGTTAAGTAGTGCACTCAAAATTTCCCACAATGCACCTTGAAAAGTTGTGGGCATCAAGTGTAACTTTTGGTGGTGGAGGGTCCATCGAACGCTTTTCTCCATGGAGACGTTATTGCCTTGTTATTGTCTGAAATGTTCCACAGTATGGCATTACCCTTTCTATCTTCATGGAGACCAAATCGGACCAAGTTCCAGGTCAGATCTGTGGAGAGGCGACCCAGCACAGTCAGAATGTCTGTTTTTCTAGGTATTTCTGAGCTATAAAACCACCTGTAATTGAATAAATGTAAAGTAGAGCTGTTTAATGTCACACTGTGGAACATTCCAAGCACAGCAATGACGTATCCATAGAAACAAGCAGCTCTCTCTCTCCTCTTTTCCTCTCATCTGCTCCCTCTCTCTTCTGCACTGTTCTCCTCTGGTCATTTTTACTTTTCATTTTTATAAGAAAATAAAAACATTTTATAAGATTTTTTTTAGTTAAGAAAATTATTTTAGTCCCAATTTTAGTCGATGTTAAAGCTACACTATGTAACATTTCTGGCAGAGTGGTTGGCCTGTCTTGGGAGATTGTTGGTTCGACTCCTGGTCTCTCTGAGGTGTGGTGCAGTGGCAGAGTGGTTGGACTGTCTTGAGGAGGTTGTGGGCTCGACTCCCTGGTCTCGGGGAGGTTGTGGGCTCGACTCCCTGGTCTCGGGGAGGTTGTGGGCTCGACTCCCTGGTCTCGGGAGGTTGTGGGCTCGACTCCCTGGTCTCGGGGAGGTTGTGGGCTCGACTCCCTGGTCTCGGGGAGGTTGTGGATTCGACTCCCTGGTCTCGGGGAGGTTGTGGATTCGACTCCCTGGTCTCGGGGAGGTTGTGGGCTCGACTCCTGGTCTCGGGAGGGTTGTGGATTCGACTCCCTGGTCTCGGGGAGGTTGTGGATTCGACTCCCTGGTCTCGGGGAGGTTGTGGGCTCGACTCCCTGGTCTCGGGGAGGTTGTGGATTCGACTCCCTGGTCTCGGGGAGGTTGTCGGATTCGACCTCCCTGGTCTCGGGGAGGTTGTGGATTCGACTCCCTGGTCTCGGGGAGGTTGTGGATTCGACTCCCTGGTCTCGGGGAGGTTGTGGATTCGACTCCCTGGTCTCGGGAGGTTGTGGATTCGACTCCCTGGTCTCGGGGAGGTTGTGGGCTCGACTCCCTGTCTCGGGGAGGTTGTGGATTCGACTCCCTGGTCTCGGGGAGGTTGTGGGCTCGACTCCTGGTCTCGGGGAGGTTGTGGGCTCGACTCCCTGCTCTCGGGGAGGTTGTGGGCTCGACTCCCTGCTCTCGGGGAGGTTGTGGATTCGACTCCCTGGTCTCGGGGAGGTTGTGGGCTCGACTCCCTGGTCTCGGAGGTTGTGGATTCGACTCCCTGGTCTCGGGGAGGTTGTGGATTCGACTCCTGGTCTCGGGGAGGTTGTGGGTTAGATTTCTGTGAATGGGCTGTTACTACGTCTGGTCTGGCAGTGACTCACTCGACGCAGACGGACTCAGAATGTTCTGTTTAAAAAAGATATTTATAGCTCAGGATTAACTACTGCTGCAAGATAATTACTCTTAAAACAGGACTAAAGCAGAACTGAACCAGGACTAAAACAGGACTAAAGAAGGACTAAAACAGAACTGAACCAGGACTAAAACAGGACTAAAGAAGGAGTAAAACAGAACTGAACCAGGACTAAACTAGGATTAAAGCAGAACTGAACCAGGACTGAACCAGGTCTAAACCAGGACCGAACCAAGACTAAAGAAGGACTAAAGCAGAACTGAACTGGGACTAAAGCAGGTCTAAACCAGGTCTCAACCAGGACTGAAGCAGAACTGAAGCAGGACTAGAACAGGACTAAACCAGGACTGAACCAGGCCTAAAGAAGGTCTAAAGCAGGACTGAACCAGGACTAAATCAGGTCTAAACTTGGACTAAACCAGGACTAAACCAGGTCTAAACCAGGACTGAACCAGGTCTAAAGCGCGGTGGCTCAGCGGTTGCTCTAACTTCACTTCACTTCTGTCCAGTTCTTTCTGTTCAGATTTTGTAAAAACAAAACTCAAACAAAAGCTTATCAGCGCCTCAGACAAAGCAGTGCTTACAGTTAGCATCACACCCTCAGGGAATGACATCAGGTGTAAAGTATCAAGAGTCACTGACTGCCGCCGAGTGTGGAGTTGGCGCTGTGAGGCACTTTGGGTGGATGTGACAGGTGCTATAGAAATCCAGTGTGTTATTATTGCTCCTGTCAGTGCTCCTGTCGCCGCGCTCCTGTCGCCGCGCTCCTGTCGCCGGTGGAGTTGTTTACATTATTCACAGTGACAAGTTCAGTATTTAAATAAACACACGATCTGATTTGTACAGAGAATAAACCTCCAATAACACAACCAGGACTGAACCAGGACTAAACCAGGACTAAAGAAGGTCTAAACCAGGTCTAAACCAGGTCTAAACGAGGACTAAACCAGGTCTAAACCAGGTCTAAACCAGGACTGAACCAGGACTAAACCAGGACTAAAGAAGGTCTAAACCAGGTCTAAACCAGGACTGAACCAGGACTAAACCAGGACTAACGAAGGTCTAAACCAGGTCTAAACCAGGACTAAACCAGGACTAAACCAGGTCTAAACCAGGTCTAAACCAGGACTGAACCAGGACTAAACCAGGACTAAAGAAGGTCTAAACCAGGTCTAAACCAGGACTGAACCAGGACTAAACCAGGACTAAAGAAGGTCTAAAGCAGGACTGAACCAGGACTAAACCAGGACTAAACCAGGTCTAAACCAGGTCTAAACCAGGACTGAACCAGGACTGAACCAGGACTGAACCAGGACTAAACCAGGTCTAAACCAGGACTAAACCAGGACTGAACCAGGTCTAAACCAGGACTTAACCAGGACTAAACCAGGACTAAACCAGGACTAAACCAGGACTGAACCAGGTCTAAACCAGGACTTAACCAGGACTTAACCAGGACTAAACCAGGACTGAACCAGGACTAAACCAGGACTAAACCAGGACTGAACCAGGACTAAACCAGGACTGAACCAGGACTGAACCAGGACTGAACCAGGACTAAACCAGGTCTAAACCAGGTCTAAACCAGGACTGAACCAGGTCTAAACCAGGACTTAACCAGGACTTAACCAGGACTGAACCAGGACTGAACCAGGACTAAACCAGGACTGAACCAGGACTAAATCAGGTCTAAACTTGGACTAAACCAGGACTGAACCAGGACTAAACCAGGACTAAACCAGGACTGAACCAGGACTAAACCGGGTGTTTGGTATTTGACCCGTTTGTCGGTGTCTCTGGGTTTTCTCGTTGTTTTAGTCTTGTTGAATCTTCCTGTTTCACTGTTGCAGAAGGAAACGCTCAAGTCGCTCCTTTAATGAACCGAGTGTTACCGTGGCAACACAGCACAGCGCGTGGGGATCTCCCCAGACGCTTCCTCCTCTCTCTCTATCTCTGTTTCTCACTCTCTCTCTTTCCACTCTCTCTTTTCCTCTTCTCTTTTCTCTCTTTCCTTTCCACTCTCCTTTTCTCCTCTCCTCTCCTTTCTCCCTCTCTCTCTTTTTCACTCTCCCTTTTCCTCTCCTCCTCTTCTCTCTCCTTTCCACTCTTTTCTCCTCTTCCTCGTGCTCTCTTTTCCATTCTCTCTTTTCTTCTCCTCTCTTCTCTCCCTCTTTCTCTTTTCCACACTCTCTTTTCCTCTCCCCTCTCTCTCTTTTCCACTCTTTTCTTCTTATCTCTTCTCGCCCTCCCTCTCTCTCTCTTTTACACCCTCTTTTCCTCTCCTCTCTTCTCTCCCTCTCTCTCTCTTTCCCACTCTCTCTTTTCCTCTCCTCTCTTCTCTCCTCTCCTCTCTCCTTTCCACTCTGCTTTTCCCCTCTCCTCATTTCTCCCTTCTTCTCCTCCTCTCTCTCTTTCCCACTCTTTTCTTTCTCCCCTCTGTCTTCTGTCTGCCCCCTCTCTCTCTCTCTCTCTCTCCTCTCCTCACCTCTCTCTCCCTCTCTCCCTTTCTCTCTCCTCACTGTTCCCCCTCTCCTCTCTCTCCTCTTTGTCTAACCCCCCTCTATCTACTTTCCTCTCTCTCCTCCCTCTTTCTCTTTTCTCTCCTCTCCCCCTCTCCTCTGCACCCTCTTTCATCCCTCTCTTTCCCTCATTTCCTCCACACGTCGTTAACATTAAACTTTAAACTGATTCTGTCCAAACTAATGAAGGCGACGCCATTTTAAATATTTCACTCTTTCTCCAGATGACAGTAAACCAGATGCCCTCCCACATTCACTTTAGCTCCGTCCGTCTGTATCACCGTTTCCTCGTCACAAACAAACCTGGAGTTGTGTTTTGTTTCATTCACACGTTTAACGCACAAAACCTGCAGATTTAGGCAGAGTTCTTCTCTCAAACAGAAAACACTCTGTTCCACCTTGTGATGTCATCATGTGGTGATACAGGAAGTGCTCCACTGTGTTTTTAAACTCCACACACCTTCACTAGAATCATTTGGATCATTTCAGTCCTGGAATTGCCGATCTCGACTGAACTAAAGGGAAAAGGAGCTGTTCACTTGAAAACTACCACTTGATGACATCACAAGGTGGAACAGAGCGTTTGGAGCTTTGGAGATGTAGACAGACTAATAATAAAGAGTTCCTCAAACATGTGAATGAAACAAACACAACTCCAGGTCTGATTTTGAGGAGGCTTAAAGCTGCACTATGTCACTTTTCTGGCTGGGGGTCCGTCACCTGCTTGTTTCTATGGATACGTCACTGCTCTGCCTGGAATGTTCCACAGTGTGACATTAAACAGCTCTACTTTACATTTTGGTTTTAGAGCTCAAAAATACCTAGAAAAACAGACATTCTGACTGTGAGCGGGGTCGCCTCTCCACAGATCTGACCTGGAACTTGGTCTGGTTTGGTCTCCATGAAGAGAGAAAGGTTTAATGCCATACTGTGAAACATTCCAGACAATAACAAAGCAATAACATAATTTCCATGGAGAAAAGTGTTTGTCGGACTCTCCACCAGAAAAGTTACACAGTGCACCTTTAAAGCTCACCGTTGTGTGTAGTGTTTGACCTTTGACCTCTGTCCTCAGCGTCCGTGGAGGCGTGTCTCGGTCACATGCTGAAGCGCCGGGCAGCCGGGTTCCTCCGGAGCGACAAAACCGCCGCGCTCTTCACCAAAGTGGGAAAAGTTTACGACGTCGCCGGAGAAATCTGCAGCAAAGTCCAGGAACAACTGAACCAGCAGAGCGAGCTGAGCAGGTGACCCTCTGACCCGCTGAGCCTCTGACCCGCTGACACTCTGACCCGCTGACACTCTGACCCTCTGACCCACCCCTCCTCTGACCCACTGACCCTCCCCTCTGACCTGCTGACCCTCTGACCCGCTGACACTCTGACCCGCTGACCCTCTGACCCACCCCTCCTCTGACCCACTGACCCTCCCCTCTGACCTGCTGACCCTCTGACCCGCTGACACTCTGACCCGCTGACACTCTGACCTGCTGACACTCTGACCCACTGACACTCTGACCCGCTGACCCTCTGATCCACCCCTCCTCTGACCCACTGACCCTCCCCTCTGACCCGCTGACTCACTGACCCTCTGACCCACTGACCCTCTGACCCACTGACCCGCTAACCCTCTGACCCGCTGACACTCTGACCCGCTGACCCTCTGATCCACCCCTCCTCTGACCCACTGACCCTCCCCTCTGACCCGCTGACTCACTGACCCTCTGACCCACTGACCCTCTGACCCACTGACCCGCTGACACTCTGACCCGCTGACACTCTGACCCACTGACCCTCCCCTCTTCTGACCCGCTGACCCTCTGACCCGCCCCTTTTCTGACCCCCTGACCTGCCCCTCCTCTGACCCGCCCCTCCTCTGACCCACTGACCCTCTGAGAATCCTCTGACCTTCTGACCTGCCCCTCCTCTGACCCTCTGAGAATCCTCTGACCCTCTCCTCTCTTCCTCTCCACCTCTGCTCCTCTGGGTGGTTCTCCCCAGACGCTTCCTCCTCTCTCACATTAGCCCCTCCCCCTCCTCCTCATTACTGCGGTTACCACGGCGACTGATGAGGGAAACGCCAAAAAGCATCATGGGAAAACCACAGAGAAAGACTCAGGATGTGAAGGCAATTTGAGCTAAACGGCTTAGAACCACAACAATTACTACTACTACTACTACTACAAGTACTAATACTAATACTACTACTACTACTGCTACTACTACTACAAGTACTAATACTAATACTACTACTACTACTGCTACTACTACTACAAGTACTAATACTAATACTGCTACTGCTGCTGCTGCTATTGTACCCTTCTCTAGATCTGGTTAGGATCCTGCTCTAGACCCTTCTGTAGACCGGTTATGATCCTGGTTCAGTCCTCGTGTTTAGACCGGTTATGATCCTGGTTCGGTCCTCGTGTTTAGACCGGTTATGATCCTGGTCTGTTCCTTGTGTGTAGACCGGTTATGATCCTGGTTCGGTCCTCGTGTGTAGACCGGTTATGATCCTGGTCTGGTCCTCTTAAAGGGGCGGGGGAGTCGGGGATGAGGTAATGATGGAGCTGTGAAAGTCGTGACTGAGGATTCTGGTCTGAACCCAACGACTCGTGACTGAAAGAGAGAGGGATGAAGAGATGGAGGGAGAGGGAGAGAGAGAGGAAGAGGGAGGGAGAGAAGAGAGAGGGAGGGAGGGAAGAGAGGGAGGGAGAGAGAAGAGAGGGATGAAGAGAGGGAGGGAGGGAGAAGAGAGGGATGAAGAGAGGGAGGGAGAGGGAGGGAGAGAGAGAGGAAGAGGGAGGGAGAGAAGAGAGAGGGAGGGAGGGAAGAGAGGGAGGGAGAGAGAAGAGAGGGATGAAGAGAGGGAGGGAGGGAGAAGAGAGGGATGAAGAGATGGAGGGAGAGGGAGAGAGAGAGGAAGAGGGAGGGAGAGAAGAGAGAGGGAGGGAGGGAAGAGAGGGAGGGAGGGAGAAGAGAGGGATGAAGAGAGGGAGGGAGGGAGAAGAGAGGGATGAAGAGAGGGAGGGAGAGGGAGGGAGAGAGAGAGGAAGAGGGAGGGAGAGAAGAGAGAGGGAGGGAGGGAAGAGAGGGAGGGAGAGAAGAGAGGGATGAAGAGAGGGAGGGAGGGAGAAGAGAGGGATGAAGAGATGGAGGGAGAGGGAGAGAGAGAGGAAGAGGGAGGGAGAGAAGAGAGGGGGAGGGAGGGAAGAGAGGGAGGGAGAGAAGAGAGGGATGAAGAGAGGGAGGGAGAGGGAGAGAGAGAGGAAGAGGGAGGGAGAGAAGAGAGAGGGAGGGAGGGAAGAGAGGGAGGGAGAGAGAAGAGAGGGATGAAGAGAGGGAGGGAGGGAGGGAGAAGAGAGGGATGAAGAGATGGAGGGAGGGAGGGAGAAGAGAGGGATGAAGAGATGGAGGGAGAGGGAGAGAGAGAGGAAGAGGGAGGGAGAGAAGAGAGGGGGAGGGAGGGAAGAGAGGGAGGGAGAGAGAAGAGAGGGATGAAGAGAGGGAGGGAGGGAGAAGAGAGGGATGAAGAGATGGAGGGAGAGGGAGAGAGAGAGGAAGAGGGAGGGAGAGAAGAGAGGGGGAGGGAGGGAAGAGAGGGAGGGAGAGGGAAGAGAGGGATGAAGAGAGGGAGGGAGAGAGGGAGGGAGAGAGGAGAAGAGGAAGAAGAGAAGGAGGGAGAGAGGGATGAAGAGAGGGAGGGAGGGAGAAGAGAGGGATGAAGAGAGGGAGGGAGAGAAGAGAGGGAGGGAGAGAGAAGAAGAGGAAGAAGAGAAGGAGGGAGAGAGGGATGAAGAGAGGGAGGGTGAAGAGAGGGAGGGATGAGAGAGAGGAGGGGTGGAGTGAGAAAGAGAGAGAGAGGGAGGGAAAGAGGAAGGAGGGAATGAGAGAGAGGGAGGGGGGAGAGGGAGAAAAGAGAGAAAGAGAAACGAGAGAGAATTGAGGGCCCTCACCACAAGAGAGGTGGGGTGGACGAGTGGGGGAGGGAGGGAGAAAGAGAGAGAAAGGAGACGAGGGAGAGAGAGAGAAAAATGGAGAGAAGAAGGAGGAGGGGAGAAGTGGAGAGTGCAGAGAGAGAGAGAGAGATGTAGAGCAGGTGCACGTTTATAGCCCCTCTGTGTATCTGTGTGGTTTTGTGTTTTTATGGTTTTGTGGTTTTGTGTTTTGTGTTTTTAATTTTTTGGTGGTGTTTTTTTTGTTTGTGTTTTTCTACAGAAACTTTAAAGTCTCAAAGTTTGTGTCTCTGCTTTTTTCTGTCTTAAAAACATAAAAACCAGAACATTTCCTTTAAAACCGTTTGCAGAAGTCTGGAGTTCTTTCACACCATCAGGGACCAGAGCCGAGCCACTAGCATGCTAACGCGCACTTCCTGATTATCAGACAGTCAAACGCTTTTGTAATCAGAGAGGAGCCTCAGCAGCTGCTTTATATCTGCACTGGAGCGGTCTGGTTATGATCCTGGACTAGACCCTTCTGTAGACTGGTTATGATCCTGGACTAGACCCTTCTGTAGACTGGTTATGATCCTGGTCCGGTCCTCGTGTTTAGTCTGGTTATGATCCTGGTCCGGTCCTTGTGTTTAGTCTGGTTATGATCCTCCTGTTTAGTCTGGTTATGATCCTGGTCCGGTCCTTGTGTTTAGTCTGGTTATGATCCTGGTCCGGTCCTCGTGTTTAGTCTGGTTATGATCCTGGTCCGGTCCTCGTGTTTAGTCTGGTTATGATCCTGGTCCGGTCCTTGTGTTTAGTCTGGTTATGATCCTGGTCCGGTCCTCGTGTTTAGTCTGGTTATGATCCTGGTCCGGTCCTCGTGTTTAGTCTGGTTATAATCCTGGTCCGGTCCTCGTGTTTAGTCTGGTTATGATCCTGGTCCAGTCCTCATGTTTAGTCTGGTTATGATCCTGGTCCGGTCCTCGTGTTTAGTCTGGTTATGATCCTGGTCCGGTCCTCGTGTTTAGTCTGGTTATGATCCTCCTGTTTAGTCTGGTTATGATCCTGGTCCAGTCCTCGTGTTTAGTCTGGTTATGATCCTGGTCCGGTCCTCGTGTTTAGTCTGGTTATGATCCTCCTGTTTAGTCTGGTTATGATCCTGGTCCAGTCCTCGTGTTTAGTCTGGTTATGATCCTTGTCCGGTCCTCGTGTTTAGTCTGGTTATGATCCTGGTCCAGTCCTCATGTTTAGTCTGGTTATGATCCTGGTCCGGTCCTCGTGTTTAGTCTGGTTATGATCCTGGTCCAGTCCTCATGTTTAGTCTGGTTATGATCCTCCTGTTTAGTCTGGTTATGATCCTGGTCCGGTCCTCGTGTTTAGTCTGGTTATGATCCTGGTTCAGTCCTCGTGTTTAGTCTGGTTATGATCCTGGTCTGGTCCTCGTGTTTAGTCTGGTTATGATCCTGGTCCAGTCCTCATGTTTAGTCTGGTTATGATCTTCGTCCAGTCCTCGTGTTTAGTCTGGTTATGATCCTGGTTCAGTCCTCGTGTTTAGTCTGGTTATGATCCTGGTTCAGTCCTCGTGTTTAGTCTGGTTATGATCCTGGTTCAGTCCTCGTGTTTAGTCTGGTTATGATCCTGGTCCGGTCCTCCTGTTTAGTCTGGTTATGATCCTGGTCCGGTCCTCGTGTTTAGTCTGGTTATGATCCTGGTCCGGTCCTCGTGTTTAGTCTGGTTATGATCCAGGTCCGGTCCTCGTGTTTAGTCTGGTTATGATCCTCCTGTTTAGTCTGGTTATGATCCTGGTCCGGTCCTCGTGTTTAGTCTGGTTATGATCCTGGTCCGGTCCTCATGTTTAGTCTGGTTATGATCCTGGTCCGGTCCTCGTGTTTAGTCTGGTTATGATCTTCGTCCAGTCCTCGTGTTTAGTCTGGTTATGATCCTGGTCCGGTCCTTGTGTTTAGTCTGGTTATGATCCTGGTCCAGTCCTCGTGTTTAGTCTGGTTATGATCCTGGTCCGGTCCTCGTGTTTAGTCTGGTTATGATCCTGGTCCGGTCCTCGTGTTTAGTCTGGTTATGATCCTGGTCCGGTCCTCGTGTTTAGTCTGGTTATGATCCTGGTTCAGTCCTCGTGTTTAGTCTGGTTATGATCCTGGTTCAGTCCTCGTGTTTAGTCTGGTTATGATCCTGGTCCGGTCCTCGTGTTTAGTCTGGTTATGATCCTGGTCCGGTCCTCGTGTTTAGTCTGGTTATGATCCTGGTCCGGTCCTCATGTTTAGTCTGGTTATGATCCTGGTCTGGTCCTCGTGTTTAGTCTGGTTATGATCCTCCTGTTTAGTCTGGTTATGATCCTGGTCCGGTCCTCGTGTTTAGTCTGGTTATGATCCTGGTCCGGTCCTCGTGTTTAGTCTGGTTATGATCCTGGTCCGGTCCTCGTGTTTAGTCTGGTTATGATCCTGGTCCGGTCCTCGTTTGTGTCACTCATGTTTTTGAATTGTCTTTGTTTGTCCCTCAGAAGGAGCCAGAGCGTGTCCTCCTCCCATGAGCCTTTGCGGCGCCAGGCCTCTTCCTCTTCCTGCCGAGCTCCGCCCCCCCTCTCCCCTCAGGCCGTCCGCCATATTTGGGTCCGGACGGCGCTTTTCGAGAAGGTCCTGGACAAGATCATCCAGCACATCGTGGACAACTCCAGGTGTGACGCCCCCTGTGGACAGCACCAGTGTAGTGCAGTGACATCACGCTGGGGGTGTTCTACGTGTGTTTCTATGGTGGGATGTTTCTGTAGTTACCATGGAGACAGTCAAAAAAGTCTGAAGATTGTGTGAAAACTCAAGAAAAGATATAAAATTTAAAGATTTAAAGCTGCACTGTGTAACTTTTTGGTTGAGGGTCCATCACCTGCTTGTTTCTATAGATACGTCACTGCTCTGCCTGGAATGTTCCACAGTGTGACATTAAACAGCTCTACTTTACATTTATTCAATTACAGGTGGTTTTAGAGCTCAAAAATACCTAGAAAAACAGACATTCTGACTGTGAGTGGGGTCGCCTCTCCACAGATCTGACCTGGAACTTAGTCTGGTTTGGTCTCCATGAAGACAGAAAGGTTTAATGCCATACTGTGGAACATTCCAGACAAAGCAACAACATCTCCATGGAGAAAAGCATTTGATGGAACCTCCACCCTAAAAGTTACACAATGCACCTTTAAAGGCAGACTGTGTTAAACCAAAGCTCATATTAAAGTCGACCAGAGCTTCAGACAGAGAGATGCCTACAGCTAGCATCACACCCCCAGAGAATGTTGATGAAATCAGCTGCAAAGTAGAAGTTTATATATTCAGTTTTTGTTTTCTGAGCAGGACAGAAGTGCGAGTCCCCGTAGTATCTAAAAAACAAAAAGCTCTTCAAGTTGATTTTTATCTTTGTTCATGAAAATTTACATTTTTAGGACAAAGAAACGTGATTTCAAACCATCAAATATTCAGCAGAGGAAGTCACTTTACTGTTGCATTATTTATTCACGGGACTCTTGGTGCTGATGCGTCGGAGCTACAAACCTCCACCTCCGTCTCACTCCACACATGAGGAAGTGCCTTGCCCAAAGGCACAGTGACAGAACTCACAGTTCAAACCGGGATTAAACTGATTTACTCTGACTTTTGGGTTGATGGAACCGTCTAAGTAGAGAGGGGAGATATATTGGTTCCAGTATCAGCAACAGCCAGTATCGATATGATTTGTATCTGCCGATATCGATACCAATATTCAATACCGTTTTTTTTATCTATTTATGTTTCCTGCTGCCCCATCGTCTGTGCTCTTTTTGAACAGATGAGTGTTGTCTCTGTGACACAAACGTAGAACACATTATTTTATATTCAGATAAAAACAAACAAAAAAAGATTATTTTTACAAATGTTCATTTGTGATCATTTCTTATAAATTTGTGGGTCTCACTTTGGATTTTAGACAGGAAATATCGGATCTAAACTCTAAACACTGAACCACAGCCAGACCTTCACATTTAATCCTATCTCAGCGTGAAACAAGATCACACGAGATCACATGAGATCACTCAAAATCACACGAGATCACATGAGATCACTCAAAATCACACAAAATCACACGAGATCACATGAGATCACATGAGATACAGGTAGAAGATTTCCCAGAAGTCCAGAGCTCTATTAAACGCTCCTTCTGTGTGAATTTTGTTCAGTGACAGTGGAAATAAAACATTCTGATATTCTGATTCTGACTGTGATTTTGTCTTTTGTTTTACAGTAAATATTATGAGAAGGAGGCGCTGATGCACGACCCGGTGTACGGCCCCATCCTCGCCGCTCTGCTCGGTCAGTGACGCAAACAGGAAATATAAACCTGATTTCCCCTGATTTCCCCTGATTTCACCTGATTTCACCTGATTTCACCTGTGTCGTGAGTAAAGATCTGACCTGTGCTCTCTGCTGTCGCTCAGTGGGCCCCTGCGCGCTCGAGTACACCAAACTCAAAACCTCTGACCACTTCTGGACCGACCCCTCGGCCAACGAACTGGTCCAGAGACACCGGATCCACGGAGCCCACCGCAGCCAGGAGTCCACCCCAGGGAGGAGGCCCGCGCTGGGGGTAAGAGAGAGAGGAGAGGAGAGAAAGAGGAGGAGAGAGTGGAACCCATCTTCAGATCTTGGCCTAGTCTTGGTCAGGACTACCTTAGCTGGAGGATTTGACCCATTGTGAAAGTTTTTGGGTTGACGGGGTAAACAGGACACAGGCAGAACATGCAAACTCCACACAGAAAGGACGTCCCAGGAGCTGAGCCCGGAATGTTCTGTCTGTGAAGCTGAGTCTCATTTGTCCAGTGTTTGGTGAGGTGAGAATCTGCGAGTTTAAAGTGTGATCCGTGTTTATGTAACTCTGCCGGCGGCTCGGTGTCTGTGGGAGGATCTGGAGCCACAGTGTGAAAAGTTTCTGCTCAAGTTTGAAGTTTGAGATTCTGATTTGAGGCTGTTCTTTAGTCAAAATAACTGCACTGTTTGGTAAAAGCTGCACTGTGTAACTTTCTGGTTGAGGGGCCGTTACCTGCTTGTTTCTATGGATACGTCACTGCTCTGCCTGGAATGTCCCACAGTGTGACTTTAAACAGCTCTACTTTGTATTTATTCAATTACAGGTGGTTTTAGAGCTCAAAAATACCTAGAAAAACAGACATTCTGACTGTGAGCGGGGTCGCCTCTCCACAGATCTGATCTGGAACTTGTTCTGGTCTGGACTCCATGGAGATAGAAAGGTTTAAAGCCATACTGTGGAACATTCTTCTACCAGAAAGTTATTAAAAATATAATAAATTCATTTTACTTAGAATTTTCTCAAGTTATTATTAATCCAGAAGCTCCAGACAGGGTCACCTTTATCGTCCAATCAGGCGCAGTGTTGCTAAGAATCATGGGAAACCAACTGCCTCATCCCAGACACTCGAGTCTCTGTCATGGTGCAATATCACTGAACTGAACTTAAGGCTTGTAAAGTCCTGGTTTAGTCCTGGCCCAGTCCTGGTTCAGTCCTGGTTCAGTCCTGGGCCAGTCCTGGTCCAGTCCTGGTCCAGTCCTGGTTCAGTCCTGGTTTTGTTTCAGATCCGGAAGCGTCAGTCCAGTGGGAGTATGTCTGAGGACAGATTCGCCGCTTCGGCTCGAGAATACGTCGAGTCTCTGCATCAAAACTCCAGAACGCACCTGCTGTACGGCAAGAACAACGTGCTCGTGCAACCGGTAAGAGACAGGAGCGGGCAGGGGCGGGCAGGAGCGGGCAGGGGCGGTCAGGGGCAGGGAGGACTTCACACCCTCGCTCCGGATTGGCTCTATGGAATTCCGAGTGCAAGTGTCATAGCAACCAAATATGAAATTCGGCTCCAAATTCGCCGCTATAACTGCTTGACTCGATGAGCTTCATTTGACTGGAGCCGAACGGTTACAGGCTATGGTCAGATGCCCTTCCTGTGTGTGTCAGATGCCCTTCCTGTGTGTGTCAGATGCCCTTCCTCTGTGTATCAGATGCCCTCCCTCGACAAACATGCTCTGAAATACATAAAATTCTTAGACTAAAGTTCAGATTTCACTCTTCTCAATCTCTCCTGGACGGGTTTGGCTCTGTGAACTGAAACAGAAAGTTGTTTGAAAATAAAATATAAACCAATTATCTTTTGAAAATCGCTCATGTGCTTCTGAATTTTGTGTTTTTGTGTTTGTTTCTCATTAAACCTGTTTGCAGCTGTCGTGTGCAGACGAGAGGAGAGAGGGTCAGGGGAATAAACTGACAAAGAAACGCAGAGAAAAACTGTTCTTCTCTTTAGTTTTAACTTTAGAACTCGCAAAATATAAATAAAGCAACAAGTTATCTGTATTTATTATGATACGTTCTTAAAGCTGCATTCTGTAACTTTTCAGCTGGAGGGTCCGTCAAATGCGTTTCTCCATGGAGATGTTATTGCTTTGTTATCGTCTGGAATGTTCCACAGTATGGCATTAAACCTTTCTATCGTCACGGAGACCAAACCAGAGCAAGTTCCAGGTCAGATCTGTGGAGAGGCGACCCCGCTCACAGTCAGAATGTCTGTTTTTCGAGGTATTTTTGAGCTCTAAAACCACCTGTGATTGAATAAATGTAAAGTAGAGCTGTTTAATGTCACACTGTGGAACATTCCAGGCAGAGCAATGACGTATCCATAGAAACAAGAAGGGGATGGACTCCTGACACCTTTAAATTTAATGACGTCATAAACTTCTCCACAAATGTTTCTCCTTGTCGTTCTTTGTTTGGGATCAGCTCCACAAACTCGTCACTTTCATCTTCAGGTTTAAAGTCGTTTCAGCTCAAACACTGAAACACTGAAACACTCACGACTTTAGGGCTGAAGAACGGCTCCACTTTCTGAAACTGTGGTGAAAAAATTCTGTGACTTTAGTTTAGAGGCTGAACTTTGTGTCAGTTTTTGTTTCATGTGGATCGGCTCAGGAATCACAGAGAAATGAACCAGAAACCAGGTGAAAACATCTGTGATGTGACAGTTAAAGGGCTCGTGTTACACTTTTCTGTTTCTTTGTCACAAACCCGGAGTTGTGTTTTGTTTCATTCACATGTTTAACGCACAAACCGCTGAGCTCTTCTCTCAAATAGAAAACGCTCTTCCACCTTGTGATGTCATGTGGCGATACAGGAAGTATCTTGGTATTTTTGATTGCTGCTTATTTAGAAGTTTATCTCCACTTTTTCTTAATATATGTATATTTTGTACTCTGTTATTGTAACGTAATGTGACGTGTGAGCTACTTGTTTCCCTTGTGGATCAATGAAGTCTAAGTCTAAGTGCTCCACTGTGTTTTTAAACTCCACACACCTCGTACACGTTCTGCTTTGTGTTTCAGAAGAAGGAGATGGAGGTTCTGAGGGGGTATCTGTCCCTGCATCAGTCTGGAGAGAACCTGACCCTGAAGTGGACCCCGAACCAACTCATCAACGGGACTCTGGGGGACTGTGACCTGGAGAAGAGGTGAGACACACACCTGCTGCAGCTGAGGGTGTGATGCTAACTGAAGGCACTGCTCTGTCTGAGGCTCTGTTAGACTTTAATCTTTTTCATACAGATACATGTAGAACACCCCTGGTCTAAACTACACAGGTGAACTGGCCCAGATGAGGATAGACCGAACTTTGTGCTGCAAATTTAAGTAACTCAGTCTCTTTAACGTCCAAAACAGCCTTGTATTTGCGACACAGAGCTCAGAGAATCTGACGTTAAATGTTCTGATTTGATGGACTCTGTGTGGACCTGGAGCCTCTGGAGCCTCAGGACCCTCAGGAAATACAAACATTATATTTAGAACTGTTTTTATTTACACTTTGGAGATTAACTGAACTCAGTATCTAACAATTTTTCCATCTTCTCTCTCTCTTCCCCTTCCTCTGTTTCTCTCCCTCCCTCCCTCCTTCCCTCTCTTCCCTTTCTTCCCTCTCTTCTCTCTCTTCAGTATTTACTGGGACTACGCTCTGACTGTTCCTCTGCGTCAGATCGTCTGTCTGCACTGTCACCAGAGACGTGAGTCTGTCTCCCTCTTTTTTGTCTCTTTCTTTTTCTCTCCTTTCCTCTGTGTGGTCAGTGAGGACGAGATACAGCGCCCTCTTCTCTCCTCTTTCCTCCTCTCTCCTCTCCTCTCTCTTTCTTCTCCTATATCGTTGTTCCTCACACTCCTCTCCTTTCTTTCTCCTCTCCTTCTCTTTCTCATCTCATTTCCTTACCTCCTCTCTTGTATCTTTGTTCATCTCTCTCTCCTCCTCCTCTTCTCTCTCTTCTCTCCTCCTCTCTCTCATCTCTCTCTTCTCTCTTGTATCTTTGTTCATCTCTCTCTCCTCCTCTCCTCTCTCCTCTCCTCCTCTCTCACATCTCTCTCCTCTCCTCCTCTCTCTTCTCTTGTATCTTTGTTCATCTCTCTCTTCTTCTCCTGTAGCTGACTGTGGTGGTACGCTGGTCCTGATGAGTCAGGACAGCGCCCCCCTCTGTTCTTCTGTTTTCTCTCCTCCTCTCCTCTCTCTTCTCTTGTATCTTTGTTCATCTCTCGCTCCTCTCTCCTCTCCTCCTCTCTCTTCTCTTGTATCTTTGTTCATCTCTCTCTTCTTCTCCTGTAGCTGACTGTGGTGGTACGCTGGTCCTGGTGAGTCAGGATGGCATACAGCGGCCCCCTCTGCTCTTTCCTCCGGGTGGGCACCTCTTGGCGTTCCTCTCCTGTCTGGAGACGGGTCTGCTGCCCCGGGGTCAGCTGGAGCCGCCCTTGTGGTCACAGAAGGGAAAGGTACAAGTCTAAAGTCACTCATAAAACGAGCTCTTATTTATACATCACTTATATGACGCAAAAGTGACTCTTGTGAACTTGAAATCATGTTCTAATGTTGTTCCCTCCTCAAAAACAGACCTGGAGTTGTGTTTTGTTTCAGTGGTTAAACCTCTGTGGTCTTTAAAGATGCACTATGTTTAAATTGTTTTTGTGTTTTTCAGGGTAAAGTTTTTCCAAAGCTCCGGAAGCGCAGCAGCTCCGCACGGCTCCTGGACCAGGACCGACCCGGAGACGAGGAGACCGCCGCGGACTACGTGTTCAGAATCGTCTACCCTGGATACCGCTACGACGCCAGTGAGTTTAACCTGTCAAATACCTGAATGTGGCCCAGAATATGCCCAGAATATACCCCAAAAGTCCTGGTCTAGTCCTGGTCTAGTCCTGGTCTAGTCCTGGTCTAGTCCTGGTCTAGTCCTGGTCTAGGCCTGGTCTAGGCCTGGTTTAGTCCTGGTTTAGTCCTGGTCTAGTCCTGGTCTAGTCCTGGTCTAGGCCTGGTCTAGGCCTGGTCTAGGCCTGGTCTAAGCCTGGTTTAGTCCTGGTTTAGTCCTGGTTTGGTTCAGCTCCATTGGACTCCACAGTTTTCTAATGCTGAACTCAGCGCGTTTGTTTCTTTTATGAAGTCGATATTGACCACGTTTACATGATGTTTTTTTAATTCTGAATTAATTGTTCTGAATGAAATAGTTTCGAGTTTACATGGAAATAATAATTCCGAGTTGAGGTTTACATGGAAAACACGTTAAATCGGTTTTATTTAATTCCGCTCAGCGTCTGGGGGTGGGGAAGGTTCTGATTGGACAGGGACACGAACGGATTTACGTCGACCGGAAGAAAACTCACACTTCAGCTGCTACCGGCTTTTTGTCATCTCGGTTTGTCGATACGCCGCGGACACAAACGTGATCCAAACTTGTTCTTCAGTTGTTCCGATGATAATGAAGCAGCAGCTGGAGAATTCTATCCTCACACTTTACGTCTGTCGCTGAGGAGGAGGAGGAGGGAAGAGCGTCGGAGAAGGAGGAAGAAGACAAACTGAGTCAACGGCTGCTCCACCTCAGCCACTCCCACATCCCGCTCACAAATCCAAAGAGCAGTGGATGAAAGTCCGAAGAGACGACTGGTGGAGCCGGATCAGAAGGACGACCCAACGAGCATGTGCCCAACGACCGGAATTATTTTTAACAAGAATAAACGTTTACAGGATTGAGGAATAAATTAATTTGGCTTTAAAATCGGAATAAACCAACCACTTACTTCGGAATTAATTTTTAAAGCGGAATTAATTTTTATTCAGAATTAAATTATTTTTATTTGGAATTAAAACTCTCACGTAAACAGTTGTGATTTTAAATGTTCAGAGAGACACATAAGCGTTCCAGGACTTCTTTATTACCTCTGTAACCACAGGGCCAAGACTAAACCAGGACCAACTCCGTGGAAGTCAAATATTTTCCAGACTTAAACTCCGGCGGCCTGTGTGCGTTTTTATTTCCTCTGTGTCCTTGTAATTCTTCCACTGCTTTTGGAGGTGGCCATTTTAAACCACCTCAAGTCGAACTCAAACCGATTTACACTTTTCTAACTGAATTTTCTCTGGAAAACGGAGAAGTTTTGTTTTGGTGCTTTTCAAACCCACGGCGATAAAAACGGAGAGATTTGTTTATCGTTTTAAAGAAGCAACTTTAAGCACTTTCAGAAGTTTATCCGCTGCAAAGTTAGGAAATATTTGTGAATTCAGATGTTTTTTCTGAGTAAATTAAAACACTTAAAGGTGCAGTGTGTAACTTTTCCGGTGGAGGGTCCGGCACCTGCTTGTTTCTATGGAGACGTCGTTGCTCTGCCTGGAATGTTCCACAGTGTGACATTAAACAGCTCTACTTTACATTTATTCAATTACAGGTGGTTTTATGTTTTTTTCTCCACAGATCTGACCTGTAACTTGGTCTGGTTTGGTCTCCATGAAGATAGAAAGGTTTAATGTCATCTCAGGCAAAGCGATAACATCTCCATGGAGAAAAGCGTTTGACAGACCCTCCACAGAAAAGTTACACAATGCAGCTTTACCGTTTTAAAAAAAGTTTCTACAATCACCTCTGACCCCGTGTCTCCAGAACTTCACCTGCAGAGACACGTCCAGGTTCTTCTCAGTCTCAGTTTATGGACAGGCTCATGTGAAGCTCAGAACCTCCAGAATTCCCTCCCTGAGCTGCAGAGGCTGCACTAGCACTGACTCTGGGGTTTAGGGAGTGACGTTCAGATCAGAGACATTTTAGGTTTAAACACACTGGATTTCAGCTTTGAACCAGCAACCCACATGAGAGAGTCATGTGACGCTCATTCTGCGTTCTGATTGGAGAACCGACTGGAACCAAAACACCAATCAGAGCTGAGTTTGGGGCATCACAAACTCCCACCAGTGTCTGAACCTCTCGCTCCGTCTCTCTCTATTCTTCCCTTCTTCTTCTGGAGTTTATTTTTGTCGTAATTTTCAGTTTACACCAAAGCAGAAACACCGCGTAACCATAGCAACAGCAAACGCTCAAGTGTCGCTTTCCATTTTAACCGGTCGGACGATCTACAGCAGCTGCGTCTTTACACTACACGCCGCTCAGTGAGGTTTGAGTTCTAATTTTTCAGCGTCAGAGCGTCTCCAGGATTTTATCAGGGACAGGAAATGAGCACGTGGTGTCAAAATAAACTTCAGATGCCCTTTCAAAATACGTTCTCTAAAACCACCACAGTCTCATAAACAACGTGAGAAACGACTCGTGATGGACACGGAAAGTTTACAGCCGCGGAGGAAAAATATAAAACACTTCACGACATCAGACAGAAACTTTACAAGAAAAACTTCTGAAGGAAAAGGCGCGTGGAGCAGAAAACCAAAGTGAAATGGTGTGTTGTTTAATTAACGCGAGCTCCACAGATACGGCTCGTTATCTCTGCAAAACATCGTCTCTTTTGTTGTCGACTTTTGTTTTGTGATTTAAAACAGAATTCACTAGCAAGGACCGCCACAACAATGAAATACGATACAGATATTTATTGACGGTGAATAGATGTGATGGCTGGGGGGAGACTCAGGGTGGGGGCTCCGTCTCCAGTCCAAAATGGTCACCCAGCTGATTCGGAACCCCCAAAAGATGGATTAAGATGAGAGAAGGTGGACACGAGAGGACTGACAGTCGAGGGTCGCAATGATTAGGAATGACTGTCCAGCCGGAAGGGGCAGCTTATTGTGGATCGTGGGAATAGTAGGAGATTCTGGCTAAGGATTCTCTTTAGTTGACTGGTTGGAAGTGGGGAGGAGTCGGATGTGAAGGAGAGAAAGGACAACCTCGAAAGATGGAGGAGTTGAAATGACTAGAACTCGTAGGGAATAGAGAACTGGAAGAACATGCGCGAGGACGGGGTTCACGATGCGGACTGAGGGAGCGTGAAACTGGGTCAAATTGATGCTGAATGAACAGATTAGGAGCCGATGTTCGTGAAGACTGCGTGGTGCGGGATGGTGAGTAAGTCTTTCCGTTAGGCAGATACGTGTTAAGATGATGGAATACGTAGTTGAAGGAGATCGCTGAAGCTGCAGGGGTGGAACGAGATGGAAGTTAGAGTTCAATGTCGAAAATCTTAATTTCGTGAGAGCAGGTGGTAGAAGGCAATAGGATTTCAGTGTCCGGGGTTGGAATGTCCTGAATGACGACTTATTCCTGGAGATCGAAGTGGGTTGTGGAATTGCAATTGCTGGAGGAGAGGTATTACGTTGTAGATGGTGTTGACCGATCTATTATTGTTAGAATGAATGGGAATGTCCCTTCTGGATTAGTCAGACCCCCAAAGAATGGTGGAGTGTTAGGGCGAAGTGCCGATGAAGCTGAAGACTAATTGTGCAACTCGAGGGCTCTGGAAGCTACGCAGAAGCCAACTACTGCCGGAGATTAAACGCTGGAGAAACTGGAGTTGCGTTGTGAAGGTGCGATGAAGAAAGAGTCAGGAGTGATGTGGAGAGACCGTGGGGTGGAGGGTCTTCTCCCCCTGACAGAGAAGCTGGACCTTCTCTGGAGTGGAGAAGTTGGGGTTGCACGCGCTGACACGGATGGTTGTCAAAGGTGATCATGATAGCACTGATGTGAGTGCTCCAGCACGAGTGCGGATGGCAAGCGTGGGAACCTGCGGGTGAAGGAAGCACCGCTCGACTTGCTGAATTATGCGATGAGGGTCGAAGGAATGAGGGTCGAAGGGATGAGACCCGTCGTGGGTCGGGGGAGTGGGAGGGGAGGGAGGGGGACCCGTCGTGGGTCAGGGAGAGAGAGAGGGGGACAAGGGGATTCAGAGAAGACTGCACAGTAGACAGAAGATATTTACCGGCCACTGGTGGTGATGCTACTTAGCCCCCAGCAGGGGGAGCTGTGAGACTGTAGTAGAGGAGAGGTGGGAGTCATGACGTCAGCAGCTACGGGTGGAACCGTGGCGGGAAGCCGGAAGCTCGTTCATCTCGTTTCAGAGCGCCAGGGTTATCTTCTTGACCTAAACGGTTGAAGGTCCTGTCCTTCAACCAAACGCCGTGGGTGCCCGAGGCCGGGCTGCGGGCGCTGGAGTCCGCACCGCACCGAATGCCGTGGTTGCCGAAGCTGGGCCGGACCGAGCGCTGTAGTTGCTGGATGCCGGGCCGCGCCGAATGCCGTGGTTGCCAGGGCCAGGCCACGCCGAGCACCTTTGTCGCTGGTTGCCGGGCCGTGCCGAATGCCGTGGTTGCCGGAGCCGCGCCGCGCCGCAGGGCTGGGCCGTGCTGAGCGCCGTAGTTGCTGGAGGCCGGGGCCGCGTTGAATGCTGTGGTCGCTGGGAGCCGGGCTGCGCCGAACGCCTAAACGAGGAGGGGGAGGCAGCCTAGGAGGACAACGAGGATAACCTGTAGATACTGACAGCAACAGAGATAGTGACGGTGGACGCGCGGCACTCCTTGGAGACGGAGTTCCGTTGTGTAGGCGCAAGCCTGGAGCGTTCGCTGGGCGGCGCGGGCCGTGGGCTGGAGCGCCGGCCGGCGGTTCTTACCGCATAGCGGACATGCGATGGAAGATCCTCCGGCTGCAGATCCCTGGATGAGATTCTTGTGGGATGCGTCGCGGCATGAGGAATTCGTGAACTGGGAGGAACTAGGAAACGTGTGACAGGTCTGTGTTTGAATCTGACGGGTTGTTCACAGCCCGGGTCGAGAGAGCTGACACTGACGATGTTGTCGGGACAGGCTGTATAAATAGGACTTCTGGGTAATTGAAGGCGTGGTTGAGATGAGCTGTGGTTGGCTGGCGAGGAGGTTGAGGCGTGGTCCAGCTCCTGAATCTAAGTTAATCATATTAACTCCACTTCATCACATCAACAATGAAGACAAAAGCAAGAGTTTAGAGTGTAAACGTGTGAATCCACAGAGTTTAAACGTGTGAATTCAGAGGTCGGTGTGTCTCAGGAGCAGCTCTGTTTGTCTCTGACTCTTTTAAAAGTTGTGCGTTTGCAGTTCTGCCGACGTTTGTGTTGCTGATGCTCCTGATGTTGATTCCGGGTCATTCTTTATTATAACGTCTCCATAAACGACCTCCCTCTACCTCTCTCTTTCTCACTCGTTCCTTCCCCCTCTCTCTCTCCTTCTCTCCCCTTCGTTCCCCCCCTCTCTCTCTCTCTCCTTCCTTCCTTCCCTCTCCCTCCCTCTGTCTCCCCTTTTTTCCCTCCCTCTCTCTCTGTATATACCTGTATATATCTAACTCTCTTTTATAACCACAGTCACCATAAATTACCATCACTCGACGGGGAGTCGGGCTCCGTCTCTGGACGACGATGAGGAGGAGGAAGATCGACTCCACGCCATGATCTCAATGATCTGCTCCCGGAACCTCACGCACCCAAACGCTCACAAAGGTTATCCCTCTGTTCATCCCTCTGTTCATCCCTCCATCCTCTCCTCTGTCTGCATCCCTCTATCCTCCTCACGCACCCAAATGCCCATAAAGATGAACCCTCTCTCCATCCTCATCCCTTCATTCTCTCTCCTCCATTTGTCTCTCCATCCCCACACACCTGACCATGCCCACACTCCACCTGGCTCCGCCCCATAACCTCCCCCAATGCTCTTCCCCTCCTCTGCATCCTCCTCTCCTCCTCTGCATCCTCCTCTGCATCCTCCTCTCCTCCTCTGCATCCTCCTCTCCTCCTCTGCATCCTTCTCTCCTCCTCTGCATCCTTCTCTCCTCCTCTGCATCCTCCTCTGCATCCTCCTCTCCTCCTCTGCATCCTTCTCTCCTCCTCTGCATCCTCCTCTCCTCCTCTGCATCCTCCTCTCCTCCTCTGCATCCTTCTCTCCTCCTCTGCATCCTCTCCTCTGCATCCTCGTCTTCTCCTCTCCTCCTCCTCCTCTCCTCTCTTTCTTCTGTTTGTCTGTGTTTTATCTTCGATTCTCCTGCTTTTCTTTTTTTGTCCAGAGGTGGAAAGAGCCGCTCGTTTAAAACTGTTTATTCTAATTACTTCCTGGTTTGCTTTGTTGCCATGGCGACAGTGTGAATGGTCCTTTTAAATTAAACTTAAAGATCTAAAGTTCAGGAAGCAGACGAGTGAATAAAGAGTTTTCCACCTCTGTCTCTTTCTGTCTCTTTCTTTCTCTTTCTTTCTCTCCGTCTGTCCCTCGTCTCTGTGAGCATGAGCATGTCTGGAGCATGTTTTTGGGGCGTTGTGTTGCATTGTGGGACATGGAGTCTCTGGACAATGGTCAGAAGGTCAGAAGGCTGTGGGTCTGAATGAACCAAACTCGTCCTCCACAGATTGAGTCTGAACAGAGCTGCACCCGCCGCTCCTGTCCGCTCCTGTCCGCTCCTGTCACTGCCCCTGTCTGTGCCTGTCAGCTTTACATGAGCTCAGACTGAGATCTCAGAAACGTCAGACAGGTTCATTAGAGAATCCCTCACACTCTGTTGAGCTTCAGGTTCCTCTGCTCCTGTCTCTGCTCCTGTCACTGCTCTGTCTCTGCTCCTGTCACTGCTCCCGTCACTGCTCCTGCCTCTGCTCCTGTCACTGCTCCTGTCACTGCTCCTGTCTCTGCTCCTGTCTCTGCTCCGTCTCTGCTCCTGTCTCTGCTCCTGTCTCTGCTCCTGTCTCTGGGCTGATACAAAACCTCACAGTAGTTTCTCCAGTAAAGCTGCTGCTGGTCTGTTTTGGAAGTGCACATTTGTAGAACATTGGATTGTAGAACTTTCCGGTGAGATGGTTGTTGGTTCGTTTTCTCAAACGTTCAGACTTTCACAGAACAAAGTTCTCCTCACGTCTCTGTCACTGTCACGTCTGAGTCTGACTCATGCTTCTGACAGACTCGTCTGAACAGTCTCACACGTTCAAAGGCTCTGACCCAGCAGCACCAGGGGCAGCCTGAAGGGGGCGCTGGTGTCCACACCTGTTTGTCACTAACGCAGAAGCTCCTCAGAGCAGCTCCACAGTGTCACATGTGAAGCCTTCAGAGACTCCAGAATCACATTTTAAAAGCTTCATTTAAACGGGACCTGTGTGAAACGCAGAGGCTGAGGCTCGTCAAACAAACACAAGATTTAAAACTAAAATGTTTTCATTGGTGTCAACATTTATGACACTTCAGAAACCATTTTAAACACAG
>CM057093.1:1642260-1714760 GCA_029959045.1 Taenioides sp. WSHXM2023 | reverse complement strand
TTTGTGTCACATCATCGAAATGGGACAATAGGAACCCATTTCTGTAGAAACTTTATCTGGTTTTAAAAGAACCGGAATCGCTGCCTGCCTTAAAGACGGTGTCAGGATGCCGCTCTCGTAGGACTCATTAAACATTTCCAGTAGGGGGCAACAGTTTATCTTAAAATCTCTTATAGTTTTCAGTTGGGAGGGCATCTGGCCCAGGAGCTTTACCAGTTTCATGTGACTAAGGCTTCTTTGAGTTCTTCAATACTTAATTCTTTATTAACATCATTTTTGGCAGAGCCTGAGGGTTTGGTCTCTTTTTCTTTTGAGTCACAGTTTCACGATGTTCCTGATCTGAAAACGTCTCTGTAGAAATACAGACGAGGTCCAGATCCTGTTCGTGTCACTTCAGTTCAAATGTCGTGGAAATAATTCTTCTGACAATAATCCTGAAACTTTGTGAGTCATGGAAAACAAAACAGGTTTATTCTGTGTTGTAACAGACAGGTTCAGGACAGGGTCAGGACAGGACCAGGACAGGGTCAGGACAGGACCAGGACAGGGTCTGGACAGGGTCAGGACAGGACCAGGACAGGGTGTGGACAGGACCAGGACAGGGTCTGGACAGGGTCAGGACAGGACCAGGACAGGGTCAGGACAGGTTCAGGACAGGGTCAGGACAGGACCAGGACAGGACCAGGACAGGGTCAGGACAGGACCAGGACAGGGTCTGGACAGGGTCAGGACAGGACCAGGACAGGGTGTGGACAGGACCAGGACAGGGTCTGGACAGGGTCAGGACAGGACCAGGACAGGGTCAGGACAGGGTCTGGACAGAGTCAGGACAGGGCCTGGACAGGGCCTGGACAGGGTCTGGACAGGGCCTGGACAGGGTCTGGACAGGGTCAGGACAGGGTCTGGACAGGGTCTGGACAGGGTCTGGACAGGACCAGGACAAGGTCAGGACAGGGTCAGGACAGGGCCTGGACAGGGTCAGGACAGGGTCAGGACAGGGCCTGGACAGGGTCTGGACAGGGCCTGGACAGGGTCTGGACAGGGTCAGGACAGGGTCTGGACAGGGTCTGGACAGGGTCAGGACAGGGCCTGGACAGGGTCTGGACAGGGTCAGGACAGGGTCTGGACAGGGTCTGGACAGGACCAGGACAAGGTCAGGACAGGGCCTGGACAGGGTCAGGACAGGGCCTGGACAGGGTCAGGACAGGGCCTGGACAGGGTCAGGACAGGTGTCCCCTGGAGCGTCTTGAGTTCAGTTTTTATATGTGAAAGACAAAAGTTCAGACATTAAAGTGAACGGGCGGGTCATTACGGGACGGGACCAGCCCCCTGATGACATCATGAGTTGGTTTGGCCTCAGGATGAACTTGTGGATCATTTTCTATAAACCAAAATTATTCTATAGAGAAAATAAAACCCAATCTTTTATTTTCCATTAAAGTAGTTTTTATTAAAAAAGCAGATTACAGTTAAAGTTCTTCCTTTTTTTAAACATTTACAAACTCAGAACCGTTTGGGGGAAGGAAACTTCTGGAACATTTTGAAACGACACGAAAATGAAAATTTAAAATAATTTTAGATAAAGTCCGACTCTCAGTCTGTGATTTTTGTCCATTTAAAACACGTCCTGTGAAATAAAATCCAGCTTCACTTTCAGTGAGAACGAAACTTTTTCCATCGTATAAATCTCAATGTCCAGACCTCGAGAGTTTAGTCCTGGTTCAGTCCTGGTTCAAGTCCTGGTTTAGACCTGGTTTAGACCTGGTTCAGTCCTGGTTCAGTCCTGGTTTAGACCTGGTTTAGTCCTGGTTTAGTCCTGGTTTAGTCCTGGTTCATATAAACATTCAGGATAATTCCTCATATTTGCTCCTCCTCTTCATAAAGTCTCATATTAAACTACTACAACTACTACTACTCTTATCCCTGTGTGTCAGATGCCCTCCCTGAGCCTGTCTCTTGTATTTCAGGGCTGGCGTACTGCAGGCACCTGTCGACGGTGCGTACGCACCTGTCGGCCCTGGTGAATCACAGTATCGTTCCTCCGGATCGACCGTGTGAAGCTTCAGGAGGCCTGAGCAAAGAAGTGTGGAGCAAGTACCAGAAGGACTGCAAGGTACAAGTACTACAAATACTACTACAATACTACTACAATACTACTAATACTGCCAATACTACAAAGTGCTACCATTACTACGAATGCTACTACAATACTACTAATACTACTATAATACTATCAATACTATCAATACTACAAATACTACTACAATATTACTAATACTACAAATACTACTACAAATACTACTACAATATTACTAATACTACAAATACTACTACAAATACTACTACAGTATTACTAATACTACAAATACTACTACAGTATTACTAATACTACAAATACTACTACAGTATTACTAATACTACAAATACTACTACAGTATTACTAATACTACAAATACTACTACAGTATTACTAATACTACAAATACTGCTACACAACAGGAAGATCATGTGGAAGAGTTTTAAGCAGTGCAGTTTCTCCGGTGTTACTGTCTGAGAGAGAGAGAGAAATAGAGAGATAGATAGAGATACAGAGAGAGAGATGTAGATATGGATAGAGAGATAGAGGTAGATAGATGGACAGAGAGATGTAGATATAGAGAGATAGACAGACAGATGGATAGAGAGATAGAGGTAGATAGATGGACAGAGAGATGTAGATATAGAGAGATAGACAGACAGATGGATAGAGAGATAGAGGTAGATAGATGGACAGAGAGATGTAGATATAGAGAGATAGACAGACAGATGGATAGAGAGATAGTTTAGAGTCCATTTTGCTGAGCGGACAGTTTAATCCTCGACTCTTTTCCTGTTTAAATCTCAGGTGTTATTGTTACGTCTGCAGAGAGAGAGAGATGGACAGATAGAGGTGGATAGATGGAGAGAGAGATGGACAGATAGAGGTGGATAGATGGAGAGAGAGATGGACAGATAGAGGTGGATAGATGGAGAGAGAGATGGATAGATAGAGGTGGATAGATGGAGAGAGAGATGGATAGATAGAGGTGGATAGATGGAGAGAGAGATGGATAGATAGAGGTGGATAGATGGAGAGAGAGATGGATAGATAGAGGTGGATAGATGGAGAGAGAGATGGATAGATAGAGGTGGATAGATGGAGAGAGAGATGATAGATAGAGGTGGATAGATGGAGAGAGAGATGGATAGATAGAGGTGGATAGATGGAGAGAGAGATGGATAGATAGAGGTGGATAGATGGAGAGAGAGATGGATAGATAGAGGTGGATAGATGGAGAGAGAGATGGATAGATAGAGGTGGATAGATGGATAGATAGAGGTGGATAGATGGAGAGAGAGATGGATAGATAGAGGTGGATAGATGGAGAGATAGATGGATAGATAGAGGTGGATAGATAGAGGTGGATAGATGGAGAGAGAGATGGACAGATAGAGGTGGATAGATGGAGAGAGAGATGAAGAGATAGAGCGATAGATCAGACTCCTCTCTGCTGATCGGGCAGTTGAACCCTCACCTCGTCTTCTGTATCGACTTTTCGCTGATGAACGCTGTGCTGAGCTCGAACTTCACGCACAGGTGAGGGAAGATTTATTGTGTCAGATGCCCTCCCAGACACGAGGAGGAGGAAGAAGAAGAGGAGGAAGGAGGAGCTGTCTTTAAGTGTCAGAGAGAGAGAGAGAGACGGGGAGAACAAACTTTAACGCTGACAGAAATCTGGGCACTTGCAGACTTAAAGGTACATTGTGTAATTTACCTTCTTGTTTCCATGGAGATGATTCTGCTTTGCCTGGAATGTTCCATAGTGTGACATTAAACTTACAGTATCTCCCCTGAGTTAAGCCACAAGGCCAATTTACAGAGAAACATGAAGTACAACTTTATCTACTACTACTACTACTACTACTACTACTACTACTACTACTACTACTACTGGTACTGTATTTACTCTGGGCCAAAACTCATCTAACGCCAAATAAACAATAAACAAATTGACAAATAAAAAGAAAACGCTTTTATTTTGTTGAATAACGTTTGAAGTCTCAGATTCTCAGTTTTTTGTGCCGAACTTTAGTCGTGAATCGTCGCAGTTTGACGTCGCAGTTTGTGTTTAGAACTCTGCACTTCCTGTAAACTTCAACAGATTTTTTAACTTTTCTTCTCAAACTGATTCTTGATTCGTATAAAACTATAATTTATCATTACAACAGGTATTATCTATAAAGACAGATTCCAGACACATAAGTGGAAGTCTAAAGTCTAAAGTCGAGGAGTTTTGTGACGCAGGCGTTTCTCGGTCTATTCTCGGCCTAATCAGATGTTCTATTATTACCACAGCTCCATTCTTCTCCAGGGACTGAATCATAACGAGTGAAAAATGAAGTGTGCGACTGTGGGGCGGGGGCGGACATTTTGGATCTCATTCATTTAAATGGGCATCACAAGCCCCGCCTCCTGCAGCCTTATATAGTTCATTACTGACTGTCAATCAAACTGTTTTAGACCAATAACGCGCTGTCTGAAGTTACGTGTAAAAGAGTGAGAGGAGCAGAGGAGAGGGTCAGAGGAGAGGGTCAGAGGAGCAGAGGAGAGGGTCAGAGGAACAGAGGAGAGGGTCAGAGGAGCAGAGGAGAGGGTCAGAGGAGCAGAGGAGAGGGTCAGAGGAGGAGAGGAGAGGGTCAGAGGAGCAGAGGAGAGGAGCAGAGGAGGAGAGGAGAGGGTCAGAGGAGCAGAGGAGAGGGTCAGAGGAGGAGAGGGTCAGAGGGGCAGAAGATTCCCACTGCTCTTGTTTTAAATGTTTGTTTTTGTTCTTCAGAATTACAAAGAGCTGGAGCTGCTGCGGTTGGTGTATTATGGAGGAGTCCAGCACGAGATCAGGAAGGAGGTGTGGCCTTTCCTTTTGGGACACTACAAGTTTGGGATGAACAAGAAGGACCTGAGCCAGGTACTGACCTGAACCAAGTACTGACCTGAACCAAGTACTGACCTGAGCCAAGTACTGACCTGAGCCAAGTACTGACCTGAACCAAGTACTGACCTGAACCAAGTACTGACCTGAGCCAAGTACTGACCTGAGCCAGGTACTGACCTGAACCAAGTACTGACCTGAGCCAGGTACTGACCTGAACCAAGTACTGACCTGAGCCAAGTACTGACCTGAACCAAGTACTGACCTGAGCCAGGTACTGACCTGAGCCAAGTACTGACCTGAGCCAAGTACTGACCTGAGCCAGGTACTGACCTGAACCAAGTACTGACCTGAGCCAGGTACTGACCTGACCTGAGCCAGGTACTGACCTGAGACTCAAACACCAGGTCTATAACAGGACTATTCCAGGTCTAATCTAGGACTAAACCAGGTCTAAAAGGGGACTGCATCATTTCCGCTGTAGTTGTAAACAGAAAAAGGAGGACAAAAAGTGAACAATAAAATGAACATAAGACAAAGCCACAAACTGAAGAGCCACATGAAGGAGCTGGACCACAGGTTGAGAAACACTCCTGCAGAGTGTTAATAGAACCAGGATGTGTGTGCCGAGATTCTAAACTCCTGGAAGAGTTTTTACAGAGCTGCTCGTGTAGCGGGGCACAGATGATTTAAAGAATAAACCCTGATGTGTGTTTGTGGTCGAGGTGGATGCGCGCGTTTCCGAGCGTTACCAGCAGGTGGTGCGTGAGTGGAAGGCCTGTGAGCTCATCGTGAGGCAGAGGGAGAAGGAGATGCAGTCGGCCATCTTTGCCAAACTGTCGTCAGGAAGCAGCATCGACAGCCACGTCCTGAGACTAGTGCACCGGGACTCTACGCTCAGTAATGAGGTACAAACACAGAGAGAACATGCAAATATACAGGATAACACAGATAGAACATGCAAACACAGAGAGAACACAGGGAGCAACAGCCACGTCCTGAGATTGGTGCCCCGGGACTTTACGCTCAGTAATGACGTATGAATATAACAGAGAGAATATGCAAATATACAGGATAACACAGAGAGAACATGCAAATATACAGGATAACACAGAGAGAACATGCAAATATACAGGATAACAGGGAGCGACAGCCACGTCCTGAGACTGGTGCACCAGGACTTTACACTCAGAAATGAGGGACAAATATAGCAGAGAGAACATGCAAACACACAGGGTAACACAGAGAGAACATGCAAACACTCAGGGTAACACAGAGAGAACATGCAAACACACAGGGTAACACAGAGAGAACATGCAAACACTCAGGGTAACACAGAGAGAACATGCAAACACTCAGGGTAACACAGAGAGAACATGCAAACACACAGGGTAACACAGAGAGAACATGCAAACACTCAGGGTAACACAGAGAACATGCAAACACACAGAGAACACAGAAAGAATATGCAAGCACTCAGGGTAAATGCGGACGGTTAAGATTACACACGCTGAGGCGTCCACATGATGCAGCTCCAGTCTGCTGTCTCCTTTGGAACTGACGCCGTTGTCATAGACTCTGTATATAAATGGACATAGCTTACTCGCTAACCGCAACGTTCCAAACAGGAGGTGAGCATGGGCGCGTTTCTGGCTCCTTCGACTCCAGCTCCAGTTCAGTTTCTTTTGAAAAAGCGTGGCCCCTCTCTCTATAACTGCTGCTGTCAAACTCCTCATTCTGACTTTAAAATGTTCGTTTGAACCTGCTCTACGTGATCCTGGGGTTTTTATTTCACTATTTTGTCCTTAAATCAAGATCTGAACATTTAGAACAGACCAATCAGACGCCTTCTTTCCCACAGTTCACTCTGTCTAGCGTTAGCAACAGGTTTGATTGACAGCGTTGCTAAGGGAAGGGGCTTTACCGTTAACAGCCTCGCTCCTGATTGGCTCTTTGGTTGCTTTGATATTTCCGGTTGAAATTCCAAATATGGAAGCTCCAAATTCACCCCTATAACAGCTAGCCTCGATGAGCTTCACTTGACTGGAGCTGAACCCTGTGGAGACGTCACACTCAGTGCTCACGCCTGATAAAACTCTTATATTCTCAGGTGTTCATGTCGGTGGATGAGCCTGACGGAGCCCAGAGCCCCCCCAGCACCGAGGACACGCCCCCGCCCACCTCCACCCTGCTCCCCCCACACGCCCTGCCCCCCGAGGAGCGCCCCCTGCTGGAGTTTGACTCTCCAGACTCAGGCCTGCCCTCCTCCAGGAACTACTCTGTGACCTCCGCCCACTCACAGATCACCTCCAGCACAGAGGAGGAGCCCGGGACCAACGAGGAGACCAACGAGGAGACCAACGAGGAGACCAGAGACCAGACCCAAGACCAGAGCCAAGACCAGAGCCAAGACCAGAGCCAAGACCAGAGCCAAGACCAGAGCCAAGACCAGAGCCAAGACCCAGGAGACCAGACCGGGACTGAGACCAGGACCAGAGACACGGACAGACTCTGCTCTCAGCTCGACAGATTGGTCACCAACGGAGAGAAAGCAGAGCAGATCTCCCCGTCTCTGTCGTCGTACACGGTAAAAACATTTAGTCTATTTTATATTTATTTACCTTTTTATATTTTTATATTTTATTTAAGACCTTGAAAAGTCGTGGTCATCGGTGTCACTAGAGCGTCAATATAGACCACAATGCACTGGGAGAGTCGGGAAAACAACGGCTACAGAGACAGGAGTTTAACTGGACACAACCGACTGAATGAAGCAGAGAAAAGTACTACAAATACTACTACTGTTATACTCATGTACTACTACTATAGTACTATTACTATAGTACTATTACTCACCCGACTGAATGAAGCAGAGAAAAGCGCTGGTTTGTGGCTCTGAAGATCCTGATTCTGAATAAAACACCGTTAAAATAAAACAGCGATAATTTCCACATCTCAGACAAAAATCAAATCCTCAGGTCTGTTTTCGTGACATAAACTTGTGTGATTTTCATTATTAGTCCATAAACTCGTGTGTCAGTCTGATCTGATCTTTATTTATGACAGAAATCAACTTTTATTAGAGTTTTGCCTTTAGAGTCAGAGTCACGTGACCCGACTGTAGTGAGTTCCGTGTCCGATTCTCTCTGTGAATGAGTCACTGTAGGGGGCGCTAAAGAGTGCAGAACTATGTAATGAGGGGCTAGGGACTGGGGTGGACATTCGGACACAGACCTAGACCTATTTCACCGTTTAGGGGCTTTCACACGTGCACCGTTTGGTCTGTTTTAGGTGAAGTGAACTTTACACTTGAGTGTTCTCCAGGTCAGAACGGCTTTGGGTTTGGTTTGGTTTGAGCTGCTCTGAAAGCATCAGTTTGATTTAGTTTGGACGAAAGAACCAGAGTCCACCTCCAGAAGGTTCCAAGAGGACTCCAGAGCAGTTTGTTTGTGATGTGAACACTGACCGATCTCGATTTGGCCCAGCTCGCACTTTTTGATCTGAACGAGCTTCTGTAGCATGTGGAGGATGAACAAAATAAATCCCAGAATGACGCACAAAATGACAAGACGCACAGAGAGGAGGAAATTACCAAACAACCAAACCAAAAATATTACTGGGTTTCAGATGACGTCACAACATTCTACAGTTCAACCATATTTAATACAGATGGGGACAGCTAAAATCCATACAGCTAAAATGCTAATTTTTGTTGTAATTAAGTGAGTTCTTGGGTCTAGTCATAGTCAGTCTGGTCCAGTATTTGTGTATTTTTATTTTGGATCATGTTATCAAGAGGAAAAACCGGCTCTTGCCCCGTATTCTAGACTCTGAAAACACCAAAGCCACAGTTTCTGCGACTGATAAAAAACAGTGGAGTTGAGGCTGATCAGTGACTTGTAAAGTAAAAATCTGTGGCTCATCCTCAGGCCCGGTGATAGAAATGTGGGGGCCCGGGGCAAGAAGCCTCACATGGGCCCCCCTCTGATATAAATTAATAGGAAGACGGTCCAATTCTGGGCCCCTAAAACCCTGGGGCAATAGACCTCTTTGCCCGCCCTCCGTCTACTGCCCTGTGTCTTTACTCTCGTATAAACCTCCCGTGTCCTGTACAGTCGTGTTACCTTGAGCCGCGACTATTTGGACACAGCGCCACCCCAGGCAAGGAGGGTGTTCTGTTATTTGCTTTTCTCTTGGTTTGGTTTGTTTGCGCTGAAGTTTGGTGAGGACCTGATCTGCTCCAAATGTTTCAACTTTAGTCCCCAGTCGAACCTGTTCAACAGACTAAAGGTGTGAAAGCGCCCAGAGAAAAAATAAAACAATAAAACAGGAGGTGGGAATAGTAAAGTAAAAGTAAAGTATTCAAATTAAATTTTCTGATCTGTTCTAATGTCGTTTCCTTGTCACAAACCTGGAGTTGTGTTTGTTTCATTCACACGTTTGACACACAAACCTGCAGATTTAACACGAGTTCTTCTCTCAAACTGAAAACGCTCTGTTCCACCTTGTGATGTCATCATGTGATACAGGAAGAGCTCCACTGTGTTTTTAAACTCCACACACCTTCACTAGAATCATTTGGATCATTTGGCGGCACGGTGGCTGAGTGGTTTGCACTCATGCCACACAGCAGGAAGGTTCCGGGTTCGATTCCCAGGTTGCCCGGGCCTTTCTGTGTGGAGTTTGCATGTTCTTCCCGTGTCTGGGTGGGTTTCCTCCATCAACCGAAAAACCTGCTCCATAGGTAAAATCCTCCAGCTGAGGTCCTGACCAAACCTAGCGATAAGATCATGGAGATGGTCCCCGGGCGCCTCATGTGCTGCCCTCTGCTCCTGAAAGGATGGGTCAAATGCAGAGGATAATTTCCCTACGGGGATAATAAAAAATAATATAAATAAATAAAATAAATTTAAGCCCTGGAATTGCCGATCTCTACTGAACTAATAATAATAATAATAATTCATTTTATTTATTAGGCGCCTTTCTGGACACTCAACTAAAGGTAAAAGGAGCTGTTCACTTGAAAACTACCACTTGATGACATCACAAGGTGGAACGGAGCTTTGGAGTTCCTTAAACTCCAGGTCAGAGTCGTTGTTGGTGTCAGAGCCTTTGGTGTTTCCACAGATGGAGCTGCTGGACACTGTGGCTCTGAACCTCCACAGAATCGACAAAGACGTGCAGAGGTGTGACCGCAACTACCACTACTTCACCACGGCCAATTTAGAGAAGCTCCGGAACATCATGTGCAGGTACTGTGTCAGATGCCCTACCTGAGTGTGTCAGATGCCCTCCCTGTGTTAAAGTGTGTGTACTATGAACTGAATTTT
The DNA here is from genome assembly GCA_029959045.1 of Taenioides sp. WSHXM2023. Lineage (NCBI taxonomy): Eukaryota > Metazoa > Chordata > Actinopteri > Gobiiformes > Gobiidae > Taenioides > Taenioides sp. WSHXM2023. Next base: position 1,704,485 of record CM057093.1, on the reverse strand, counting down.
GAACTTTAAAGTTTTCTTCCTCCTCTTCCTCAGTTATGTTTGGGAGCATTTGGAGACAGGATACGTCCAGGGAATGTGTGACCTCCTCGCACCTCTTATGGTCATTCTGGACGACGGTAAGAATCCTCTGCTCCTCTGACCTTCTGCTCCTCTGACCCTCTGCTCTGCTCCTCTGACCCTCTGCTCCTCTGACCCTCTGCTCTGCTCCTCTGACCCTCTGCTCCTCTGACCCTCTGCTCCTCTGACCCTCTGCTCTGCTCCTCTGACCCTCTGCTCCTCTGACCCTCTGCTCCTCTGACCCTCTGCTCTGCTCCTCTGACCCTTATTTTTTGTATATTTCTCGTGTAATGGTTCATATATTTCCCAGAATGCCTGGCGTACAGTTGTTTCTCTCAGCTCATGAAGAGGATGAGTCAGAACTTTCCAAACGGAGGAGCCATGGACTCACACTTCGCCAACATGAGGTCTCTCATCCAGGTAAAGCCTCTGTGTGTCGCTCTCCTCTCTGTCTCTCTCTCTCAGTCTCTCTCTCTCTCTCTCTCTCTGTCTCTCTCTCTCTCTCTCTCTCTCTCTCTCTCTCTGATAGGATTAAACGAGTGTGTGATTTATGATGGAATTTGCTCGTGGAAATCTGATCAATCAGCTCTAATGTGTCTCACCCCTCCTCTCTCTGTTTCCTCTATTTCTCTCACTTCTTTCTGTCTCTTCTCTCTTCCTCTGTATTTCTGTTTTTCTCCTCTCTTTCCTCCCACTTCTGTTTATTCCCTCTACTCTTCTTTTTCCTTTCTTATCTCTTCTCTTTCTCGCCTCCTCTCTCTTTTCATTCTCTCCTCTCCCTCCCTCCTCCCCTCCTCCTCCTCCTCTCCCTCCCCTCCTCTCTCCTTCCCTCCTCCTCCTCTCCCCTCCTCTCCTCTCTCTCCTCCTCCCCTCCTCTCCTCTCTCTCCTCCTCTCCTCCTCCTCTCCTCCTCTCCCTCCCCTCCTCCCCTCCCCTCTCCTCCTCTCCCCTCCTCTCCTCCTCCTCTCCTCTCTCCCCTCCCCCCTCTCCCTCCTCTCCTCCTCTCCCTCCTCTCCTCCCCCCCTCTCCCTCCTCTCCTCTCCTCCTCTCCCTCCTCTCCTCTCTCTCCTCCTCTCCCTCCTCTCCTCTCCTCCTCCTCTCTCCTCCTCCTCTCCTCCTCTCCCTCCTCTCCTCTCCTCTCCCTCCTCTCCTCTCCTCTCTCTCCTCTCCTCTCTCTCCTCCTCCTCTCCTCCCCTCCTCCCCTCCCCTCCTCTCCTCCTCCTCTCCTCTCTCTCCTCCTCTCCTCCTCCTCTCCTCCTCCTCTCCTCCTCCTCTCCTCCTCTCCCTCCCCTCCTTCCCTCCCCTCTCCTCCTCTCCTCTCCCTCCTCTCTCTCCTCATCTCCTCTCCTCCTCTCTCTCCTCTCTCTCCTCCTCTCCTCTCCTCCTCTCTCTCCTCCTCTCCTCTCCCTCCTCTCCTCTCCTCCTCTCCTCTCCTCTCTCCTCCCTCCTCTCCCTCCTCTCTCTCCTCTCCTCTCTCTCCTCCTCCTCTCTCCTCCTCCTCTCCTCCTCTCCCTCCCCTCCTTCCCTCCCCTCTCCTCCTCTCCTCCTCTCCCTCCCCTCCTTCCCTCCCCTCTCCTCCTCTCCTCTCCTCCTCTCCTCTCCTCTCTCTCCTCTCCTCTCCTCCTCTCTCTCCTCCTCTCCTCTCCTCTCTCTCCTCCTCTCCTCCTCTCTCTCTCCTCCTCTCCTCCTCTCCTCCTCTCCTCTCCTCCTCTCTCTCCTCATCTCCTCTCCTCCTCTCCTCTCCTCCTCTCCTCCTCTCCTCTCCCTCCTCTCTCTCCTCCTCTCCTCTCTCTCCTCCTCTCTCCTCTCCTCCTCTCCTCCTCTCTCCTCTCCGCCTCTCCTCTCCTCCTCTCCTCCTCTCCTCCTCTCTCTCCTCATCTTCTCTCCTCCTCTCTCTCCTCCTCTCCTCCTCTCCTCCTCTCTCTCCTCCTCTCTCTCCTCCTCTCCTCTCTCTCCTCCTCTCTCCTCTCTCCTCTCCTCTCCTCCTCTCCTCCTCTCCTCCTCTCCTCTCCTCATCTTCTCTCCTCCTCTCTCTCCTCCTCTCCTCCTCTCCTCTCTCCTCTCCTCTCTCCTCCTCTCCTCTCCTCCTCTCCTCCTCTCCTCTCCCTCCTCTCTCTCCTCCTCTCCTCCTCTCCCTCCTCTCCTCTCCTCCTCTCTCTCCTCCTCTCCTCCTCTCCTCTCTCCTCCTCTCCTCTCCTCCTCTCCTCCTCTCCTCTCCCTCCTCTCCCTCCTCTCTCTCCTCCTCTCCTCTCCTCCTCTCCTCTCCTTCCCTCCTCTCCTCCTCTCCTCTCCTCATCTCCTCTCCTCCTCTCTCTCCTCCTCTCCTCATCTTCTCTCCTCCTCTCTCTCCTCCTCTCCTCCTCTCCTCTCTCCTCCTCTCCTCTCCTCCTCTCCTCCTCTCCTCTCCCTCCTCTCTCTCCTCCTCTCCTCCTCTCCCTCCTCTCCTCTCCTCCTCTCTCTCCTCCTCTCCTCCTCTCCTCTCTCCTCCTCTCCTCTCCTCCTCTCCTCCTCTCCTCTCCCTCCTCTCTCTCCTCCTCTCCTCCTCTCCTCTCTCTCCTCTCTCTCCTCCTCTCCTCCTCTCCTCTCTCCTCTCTCCTCTCCTCCTCTCCCCTCCCCTCCTCTCCTCCTCCTCTCCTCTCTCTCCTCCTCCCCTCCTTCCCTCCTCTCCTCCTCTCCTCTCCTCCTCTCTCTCCTCCTCTCCTCCTCTCCTCTCTCCTCCTCTCCTCTCTCCTCTCCTCCTCTCCTCTCTCCTCCTCTCCTCTCCTCCTCTCCTCCTCTCCTCTCCCTCCTCTCCCTCCTCTCTCTCCTCCTCTCCTCTCCTCCTCTCCTCCTCTCCTCCTCTCCTCTCTCCTCCCCTCCTCTCCTCCTCTCCTCTCCTCCTCTCTCCTCCCCTCCTTCCCTCCTCTCCTCCTCTCCTCATCTTCTCTCCTCCTCTCTCTCCTCCTCTCCTCCTCTCCTCCTCTCCTCCTCTCCTCTCCTCATCTTCTCTCCTCCTCTCTCTCCTCCTCTCCTCTCTCCTCTCCTCTCTCCTCCTCTCCTCTCCTCCTCTCCTCCTCTCCTCTCCCTCCTCTCTCTCCTCCTCTCCTCCTCTCCCTCCTCTCCTCTCCTCCTCTCTCTCCTCCTCTCCTCCTCTCCTCTCTCCTCCTCTCCTCTCCTCCTCTCCTCCTCTCCTCTCCCTCCTCTCTCTCCTCCTCTCCTCTCCTCCTCTCCTCTCCTCCTCTCTCTCCTCCTCTCCTCCTCTCCTCCTCTCCTCCTCTCCTCTCCTCATCTCCTCTCCTCTCTCCTCCTCTCCTCCTCTCCTCCTCTCCTCTCCCTCCTCTCCCTCCTCTCTCTCCTCCTCTCCTCTCCTCCTCTCCTCCTCTCCTCTCCTCCTCTCCTCTCCTCCTCTCCTCAGATCCTGGACTCAGAGCTGTTTGAGTTGATGCAGCAGAATGGAGACTACACTCACTTTTACTTCTGCTACAGATGGTTCCTCCTGGACTTTAAGAGAGGTTCACCTTTAATCCTTCACACTTTCACTAACCTAAACACCAATTATACTTTTTTATTTTTATTATTTCACTATAACACGCGTAGATCCTTATTTACAATTTCATTTTTTTTTTCATTTTAAACCACAATATTAATCTAAAACGTCTTAAAAAGAGCTGCCATGTCCCCTCTTCAGAGCTGCTGTACGAGGACGTGTTCTCGGTGTGGGAGGTCATCTGGGTTTCTCCTCGTGTCTCCTCTCAACACTTCGTCCTCTTCATGGCTCTGGCCCTGGTCACCGTCTACAGAGAAATCATCATCCACAACAACATGGACTTCACAGACATCATCAAGTTCTTCAACGGTAAGAACCAGACGAGCAGAGGAGGAGCAGAGGAGGAGAGGAGAGGGTCAGAGGAGGAGAGGAGAGGGTCAGAGGAGGAGAGGAGAGGGTCAGAGGAGGAGAGGGTCAGAGGAGGAGAGGAGAGGGTCAGAGGAGGAGAGGAGAGGGTCAGAGGAGAGGGTCAGAGGAGGAGAGGAGAGGGTCAGAGGAGGAGAGGGTCAGAGGAGAAGAGGAGAGGGTCAGAGGAGGAGAGGGTCAGAGGAGGAGAGGAGAGGGTCAGAGGAGCAGAGGAGGAGAGGAGAGGGTCAGAGGAACAGAGGAGGAGAGGAGAGGGTCAGAGGAGGAGAGGGTCAGAGGAGGAGAGGAGAGGGTCAGAGGAGGAGAGGAGAGGGTCAGAGGAGAGGGTCAGAGGAGGAGAGGAGAGGGTCAGAGGAGGAGAGGGTCAGAGGAGGAGAGGAGAGGGTCAGAGGAGAGGGTCAGAGGAGGAGAGGAGAGGGTCAGAGGAGGAGAGGAGAGGGTCAGAGGAGAGAGTCAGAGGAGGAGAGGAGAGGGTCAGAGGAGCAGAGGAGAGGGTCAGAGGAGGAGAGGGTCAGAGGAGCAGAGGAGAGGGTCAGAGGAGGAGAGGGTCAGAGGAGAGGGTCAGAGGAGGAGAGGGTCAGAGGAGAGGGTCAGAGGAGGAGAGGAGAGGGTCAGAGGAGAGGAGGAGAGGGTCAGAGGAGGAGAGGAGAGGGTCAGAGGAGCAGAGGAGAGGGTCAGAGGAGCAGAGGAGAGGGTCAGAGGAGAGGGTCAGAGGAGGAGAGGAGAGGGTCAGAGGAGAGGAGCAGAGGAGAGGGTCAGAGGAGGAGAGGGTCAGAGGAGCAGAGGAGAGGGTCAGAGGAGGAGAGGGTCAGAGGAGCAGAGGAGAGGGTCAGAGGAGAGGAGGAGAGGGGCAGAGGAGGAGAGGAGAGGGTCAGAGGAGCAGAGGGTCAGAGGAGGAGAGGGTCAGAGGGTCAGAGGAGGAGAGCAGAGGGTCAGAGGAGCAGAGGGTCAGAGGAGCAGAGGGTCGGAGGAGCCTTGTTTTTTGTCTCAGGTTTTGTTTGTTTCGCTCTGGGAGATTCTCAGAGTTTCAGTTTTCAAACCAACAGACGACTCCAGTTTCAGCTACACTTTTTAGAAGAAGAAGAAGAAGACGACACATGTGTTTGTCAGGGATCTTCATTAGGATTATAATATTTTCCCTGGGGCGTTTTAAATCCTCCAGAGAATCGGAGGCGTTTGGGTCACATCAACATTTTACACAAATCAACCGACTTCATGTCACATTTTAGCAGTGAAACTTTTCCCAAATTCTCCATTGAAATGAACGGGATTCTAGTTTTACCTGAAGTGCCACAAAGAGCGCGCGGTTTAGAGGAACGCTTTAGAGGAACCACTTCTTTATACAGTTCGTGCTTTAACCCAGAGGCTCTGGAGGGTCAAATGGACGGGTCAAATGCACAGGACATTTGGGTGAAATGTTTTGTGTTTTATTGTTTTTTTTTCAGAGATGGCCGAGCGTCACGACGTCCAGAACATCCTGAAGATCGCTCGAGAACTCGTCCATAAAGTCCAGTCTCTGATGGACCCCAAGTGATCCAGACCAGACCAGGGTCTAGACCAGGTCTAAGCCAAGGTCCACAGTCCAGACCAGGTTTAAACCAGAGACCAGGTCTAAACCAAGGTCCAGAATTCAGACCAGAGTCTAGACCCAGGTCCGAAGTCTAGAGTCTAGACCAGAGACCAGACCAGATTTAAACCAGAGACCAGGTCCAGAGATCAAGTCTAGACCAGGTTCAGACCAGGTCCAGACCAGGGTCCAGACCTCCTCTCCTCTTCCTCCCCTGCCCCTCCTGTTGTTGGAGGGACACAGCGCCCCCTTTAGGCCCTCCCTGTTGCTGCAGTGTCGATGTTTACACAGACGTTGGTTCCTTGGTTCCTTGGTTCCTTCCTTGGTTCCTTCCTTGGTTCCTTTGTTGGTTTGTGTTGATCGTGTGCATGCTCGCTCCCACACTGTGAACTCTCTCCTGGACGCTTGGATTCAAAACTCAACTTTTTAAATATTTTTGGAGTATTTCTTCAAAAACGGCACCAGATTTGCCACGAAACGATTCCTGTGACCAAAAACGACTGTGCCAATGATCGCCGTGTTTATGACTAGCATGCGCGTCCTACCCAACCCCAACCGTCCGGTCTGGAGGTGTCTGAGTTTTATTTTTGTACGTTTCTCATGTTGCCTTTAAGCGTAATGGGAGTTTGTAGTTGCACTTTTTGGTGATGTTTTTCCGACGGTTCTGATGAAGACCTGGACTGGACCAGAGCCGAAGAGCCGGAGTGAAACAGGAAACAGGAAGTACATCTGCAACCAACTTCTCACAGCAACGAGTGACAGTCTGGGGTCAGAAGTACTCAAGTAAAAGTACTGGTACTTCAAGACAATAATAGTATAAGTAGAAGTACAAAGTAGTGGTCCAAGAAATTACTCGTCAGGTTGAAACGTTTGTGGGAAAAGTAAGAGGAATTTAAAGAGGGAGTATTCTGCAAAATCGACTTTCTGGAGCTTTCTCCCAGGTTCAAACATGTCTGAAGAGGTTCTAGACTCATCCATGCATGTTTGAGTAATCTAGCGATCTCTCCCGGGCCCTATTCAAACCCTCCTTACAGTCAGCAGTACGATCGTGTACGAGGCTCCGCCCACAAGTCTACGTCCCCATGTTCCACACGACAGTCCTCCATAAATACACAAAAACACGACACAAAACTGAACAGTGATGTGCAGGAGTTTCATTAGCGAGATGCAGCGCTCTGAAGGGGGAGTTACTTAGCGCAGAGAGCAAAGAGAGAGGAGAGCATCAGAAACAAAACTGAAACTTATAAAACATGTTAATACGTTGTTTTTGGGTGAATAGAACATTTTCAAAACAATAAAAAAATGGTCTAAATATGTGTTACAGTTAATACCCCACAGGAGTCAAATACCCCCTCTTTAATACCCCACAGTCACATACCCCTCTTTAATACCCCACAGAGTCACATACCCCCTCTGTAATACCCCACAGAGTCACATACCCCCTCTGTAATACCCCACAGAGTCAAATACCCCCTCTTTAATACCCCACAGAGTCACATACCCCCTCTGTAATACCCCACAGAGTCACATACCCCCTCTGTAATACCCCACAGAGTCAAATACCCCCTCTTTAATACCCCACAGAGTCACATACCCCCTCTTTAATACCCCACAGAGTCACATACCCCCTCTGTAATACCCCACAGAGTCAAATACCCCCTCTTTAATACCCCACAGAGTCACATACCCCCTCTTTAATACCCCACAGAGTCACATACCCCCTCTTTAATACCCCACAGAGTCAAATACCCCCTCTTTAATACCCCACAGAGTCAAATACCCCCTCTTTAATACCCCACAGAGTCAAATACCCCCTCTTTAATACCCCACAGAGTCACATACCCCCTCTTTAATACCCCACAGAGTCACATACCCCCTCTTTAATGCCCCACAGAGTCACATACCCCCTCTTTAATACCCCACAGAGTCACATACCCCCTCTTTAATACCCCACAGAGTCACATACCCCCTCTTTAATACCCCACAGAGTCACATACCCCCTCTTTAATACCCCACAGTCACATACCCCCTCTTTAATACCCCACAGAGTCACATACCCCCTCTTTAATACCCCACAGAGTCACATACCCCCTCTTTAATACCCCACAGTCACATACCCCCTCTTTAATGCCCCAGTTCTCTGTCAAATACCCCCTCTTTAAAGTCTCGCCTCTTGAATCCCACAGCCCTTGCGCCCCCTGCTGGTGTAATCTCAGACTGTCACTGTTGTGTTTTTATCCTGGACCAGAGCACAAACCTGAAGCACAGCCATTTTGTGAAAAGTACAAAACAGTAGCTCAGATTCTAACGGTGTATTTTTGAAGCCTTTGCCAAATGTTTGTAAAGACGTTTGTATCTTTATAAAAAAAAACAAAAAAAACGTTTCTCCCTGTTTTTAAAACGGTGCCAAACGAGAAGTTGGTTGCAGATTTTTTGTTTTGTGGACTTCTGCCTCAAAAGTCCTAGAAAAACGCTGGATTTAAGGAAAAGATTTAAGGTTTTGGAAAAGCAGACGAGACAGTAAACCAGGTCTAAACCAAGATTGAACCAAGACTAAACCAGGACTAAACCAGGTCCAAAACTGGACTAAACTGAAACTATACCAGGGACTGAACTGGGACTAAAGCAGGACTAAACCACGACTAAACCTGGACTAACTAAAACTGGACTAAAACAGGGAATAATCCAGGCCTAACAGGGACTAAACCAAGGACTAGACCTGAGACTAAACTAGGGACTAAATCAGGGATCAAACCAGGTCTAAAATAGGAACCAAAGGAGAACTACATCAGGGACCAAACCAGGACTAGACCAGGACTAAAATAGTTCTAAGAGAGGATTAAAACAGGGACTAAAACAGGATTAAACCTGAGCCTAGACCAGGTGCTAAACCAGATCAAATCCAGGAAATAAACCAGGACTGAAGCAGGTCTAAAATAGGGGCTAAATCAGGACAGAACCAGGGACAAAACCAGGACTATACCTGGGACGGAATCATGGTCTAAGACTGGACTAAACCTGGGACCGAACCTGGACTAAATCAAACTAAAGTAGGGCTGAACCAGGACTAGACTAGAACTAAACCAGGCATTCATTTAGTCCGGTTTCAGTCCTGGTTTAGTCCTGGTTTAGTCCTGTTTCAGTCCTGGTTTAGTCCAGGTTTAGTCCTGGTTTAGTCCTGGTTTAGTCCTCTTTTCTACCGACTGTATGGGGAAAAAAAAGCTTCAAAATTTCGATAGAACATAAAAATTCCAAACGGACTTTTCCTTATTTCCAGCGTTTTCCCGGGACCGTCGTCAGCTGCTTTAAACGGGAGTATTACGCCACAGTATTCCGTCTGTCCGTTTAACCGCCCCACGTCCTGCCCACGCCCCCAACGGCTGCATCCGATTGGTCCTTCAGCCTCCTCGCTCCAAACGGTTGAATCTGATTGGTTGTTTAGCCTGTCTGTCTGAAATGGCTGAATCTGATTGGTTGGACCTCCACCTGTGATCCAAGAGTCTTCCCCCTGGTCCAGCACAAACCAAGACAAAAACGACGTCATCTTCTGAATTTGATTTTTTATTTAAATGGAAGCTCAATCAGCGCCGAGATTTTTAGTCACAAAAAGATCTGCTCCGGAAGATGTTTGGAAACTTGCGGATGACGAGTTCCAGTGTAGTTACCGACACTGGGCATGTGGGAAATCCGGGACATCTTCTCACTCTTCCCAGGTTTTGACAGAGTTCCTATCGCCAACAGGAGCCCAAAGGAAGTCGTCATCCGCATGTTTCCAAACGTTTTCCGGTTTTGTGACGTAAACGTTAACAGAGCCCATTCACTCTTACCGGAAGACGTTTGGAAACATGCGGATGACGACTTCCAGTGTAGTTCCGACTCTGGGCGTGTGATAAAACCGTGGATTCAACAGCAGCGTCTTCACAACCTGCCTGTTTTCCGCGAGGAACGGGACTCTGATCACAGCTTCAGAGTCACTTACAGGCAGCAGGTTGGAACTGTCGATCTGCAGAACATTTTATTTATTTTATTAAGTTTGACAAATTATAATTCACAAATTAATAGGCAATTTATAAAAGGAGTTATGAGTTTATGAGTCTTATCCCGGTTCTGAGTCTTATCCCGGTTCAGAGTCTTATCCCGGTTATGAGCCTTATCCCGGTTATGAGTCTTATCCCGGTTATGAGCCTTATCCCGGTTATGAGCCTTATCCCGGTTATGAGTCTTATCCCGGTTATGAGTCTTATCCCGGTTATGAGCCTTATCCCGGTTATGAGTCTTATCCCGGTTCAGAGTCTTATCCCGGTTCTGAGTCTCATCCCGGTTCTGAGTCTCATCCCGGTTCTGAGTCTCATCCCGGTTCTGAGTCTCATCCCGGTTATGAGTCTTATCCCGGTTATGAGCCTTATCCCGGTTATGAGTCTTATCCCGGTTATGAGCCTTATCCCGGTTATGAGCCTTATCCCGGTTATGAGTCTTATCCCGGTTATGAGTCTTATCCCGGTTATGAGCCTTATCCCGGTTATGAGTCTTATCCCGGTTCAGAGTCTTATCCCGGTTCTGAGTCTCATCCCGGTTCTGAGTCTCATCCCGGTTCTGAGTCTCATCCCGGTTCTGAGTCTCATCCCGGTTATGAGCCTTATCCCGGTTATGAGCCTCATCCCGGTTATGAGCCTTATCCCGGTTCTGAGTCTTATCCCGGTTATGAGTCTTATCCCGGTTATGAGTCTCATCCCGGTTCTGAGTCTTATCCCGGTTATGAGTCTTATCCCGGTTATGAGCCTTATCCCGGTTATGAGCCTTATCCCGGTTCTGAGTCTTATCCCGGTTATGAGCCTTATCCCGGTTCTGAGCCTTATCCCGGTTATGAGCCTTATCCCGGTTCTGAGTCTTATCCCGGTTCTGAGTCTTATCCCGGTTCTGAGTCTCATCCCGGTTCTGAGTCTCATCCCGGTTCTGAGTCTCATCCCGGTTATGAGTCTCATCCCGGTTATGAGTCTCATCCCGGTTCTGAGTCTCATCCCGGTTCTGAGTCTCATCCCGGTTATGAGCCTTATCCCGGTTATGAGCCTTATCCCGGTTATGAGTCTTATCCCGGTTCTGAGTCTTATCCCGGTTCTGAGTCTCATCCCGGTTATGAGTCTTATCCCGGTTATGAGCCTTATCCCGGTTATGAGTCTTATCCCGGTTATGAGCCTTATCCCGGTTATGAGCCTTATCCCGGTTATGAGTCTTATCCCGGTTATGAGTCTTATCCCGGTTATGAGTCTTATCCCGGTTATGAGCCTTATCCCGGTTCTGAGTCTTATCCCGGTTCTGAGTCTTATCCCGGTTCTGAGTCTCATCCCGGTTCTGAGTCTCATCCCGGTTCTGAGTCTCATCCCGGTTCTGAGTCTCATCCCGGTTCTGAGTCTCATCCCGGTTATGAGCCTTATCCCGGTTATGAGCCTTATCCCGGTTATGAGTCTTATCCCGGTTATGAGTCTTATCCCGGTTCTGAGTCTCATCCCGGTTCTGAGTCTTATCCCGGTTATGAGTCTTATCCCGGTTATGAGCCTTATCCCGGTTCTGAGTCTTATCCCGGTTCTGAGTCTTATCCCGGTTATGAGTCTTATCCCGGTTATGAGCCTTATCCCGGTTATGAGTCTTATCCCGGTTATGAGCCTTATCCCGGTTATGAGCCTTATCCCGGTTATGAGCCTTATCCCGGTTATGAGTCTTATCCCGGTTATGAGTCTCATCCCGGTTATGAGTCTCATCCCGGTTATGAGTCTCATCCCGGTTCTGAGTCTCATCCCGGTTATGAGTCTCATCCCGGTTATGAGCCTTATCCCGGTTATGAGCCTTATCCCGGTTATGAGTCTTATCCCGGTTATGAGTCTTATCCCGGTTATGAGTCTCATCCCGGTTATGAGTCTCATCCCGGTTCTGAGTCTCATCCCGGTTATGAGTCTTATCCCGGTTATGAGTCTTATCCCGGTTATGAGCCTTATCCCGGTTATGAGCCTTATCCCGGTTATGAGCCTTATCCCGGTTCTGAGTCTCATCCCGGTTATGAGCCTTATCCCGGTTATGAGTCTTATCCCGGTTATGAGTCTTATCCCGGTTATGAGCCTTATCCCGGTTATGAGTCTTATCCCGGTTATGAGTCTTATCCCGGTTCTGACAGTGTTCTGGATGTGGTGTTCACCTGCGCTCAGAGAAACCAGGACACTCATGTCCCTGTGCACATGAGGAATCAGAGGATCCTGGATATTTACACTGGTTGCTATGGTAACTATGGCACAGATATGGCAAGGAGCTAAACATTGAGCAACTTTGCTAAATTAAGGCTTTTTAACAGGTTTCTAAGAACAAAAAAAGAAGACAAACATTGAAGTCAGAACATGAGTTTGTGGAGCTCTGTCACAAAAGTCATTTTTAACAGTTGAAAAATACGACACAGAGTCACAGAGTCTGTTTAGTCCAAGAGCGACACAAACACCACAGAGCCGAGCCTGGGGTTAAATGTGTCTGTATTAAACAGCAGACGGCTTTATTTTGTTAAAAAGTATAAAATATTATCACTTAAAACGTCCTGGTGGGAGTTTGAGTCGTTTTGGTAAAGTCACTGCTCCTGTTTTTGTTCCTTGAGTTCGCACATGCTCAGTACAGCTCCAGTTTAGAGAAATCAGGACCCTGCGTCTACAGGCCACAGTGTCCAGGAGACTCTGAAAATCCCAGAGTCTCCTGGTTTTCCATCACCGGGACACTGGAATATCCAGGAGACTGAAATCAGGATCCTGCGTCTACGCGGACACAGAACCATGAGACTCAAAAACCCGATCAGGACCGGGAAACTTGAGCTCATGTAAACGCAACATAATGGAACGCTACAGTGACAGATTGTTTTTATTTTTTATTAAGTTTGATAAATTTTAATACACAAATTAACACACAATTTATAAACGGAAAAAAGAAAGAATACAGTGACGTCCAGATGAAGAAAAACGAGTTCCCATCGCCGACAGAGCCTAAAGGAAGTCGTCATCCGCGTGTTTCCAAACGTCTTCCGGTTTTGCGACGTAAACGTGAACAGAGCCCATTCCCAAACCTTTCCACTGAGTTTCGGGGTGTAGGAGAGTGAGCAGCGTTGCCATAGCGATTAACAAATCAAAACTAATACACAGTTTGCTCATGTTTAAACAGCCAAAAGTCCTGAAATCGTCATTACAGTTAAGAGGTGCATTTTTGTGATGCATTTTCAGCTCAAAAAGTTTGGAAAATAAACTTTGCTTTACAGTTTTACCCTAGACAACAGTGTAGTACCTGTGGTCAATATTTATCACAGTTTTACTTCAGTTCAGTGGCAGTTTGTGAAGAAAAGTAGAAGAAAAGTGCGAAAATACAGGAAGTAGCTCTGAGTTTACGCACAAGGAAGGACTTTTTCTGAAGGTAACCAAGTACAAGTACTAAAGTACTGCACTTCAGTACAATCTTTAGGTATGTGTACTTTACTGAAGTACATTTTACAGTGGGTACTTTGTACTTTTACTTCACTACATTTGAAGGCAGGAATCTGGACTTTCTACTCTATATTTGACCAGGTTTATGGAAACATCCGACTGAAGCTTTGAGTTCAAGATTCAGAGAAAATCCACGAGAAAACCAGAGACCAAACCAGGACTAAAAGAGGTCTAAAACAGGGACTAAACCAGGACTAAAAGAGGTCTAAAACAGGGACTAAACCAGGACTAAAAGAGGTCTAAAACAGGGACTAAACCAGGACTAAAAGAGGTCTAAACCAGGTACTAAACCAGGACTAAAAGAGGTCTAAAACAGGGACTAAACCAGGACTAAAAGAGGTCTAAAACAGGGACTAAACCAGGACTAAAAGAGGTCTAAAACAGGGACTAAACCAGGACTAAAAGAGGTCTAAACCAGGTACTAAACCAGGACTAAAAGAGGTCTAAACCAGGGACTAAACCAGGGGCTAAACCAAAACAGGACTAAACAGGAACTAAACCAGGACTAAAAGAGGTCTAAACCAGGGACTAAACCAGAACTACACAAAATCCATGAGGAAACATAAGAAAAATGTTGGTATTAGAACTTAACTCAAATACTTTTACTTAACTTTTACTGAAGTAACTTTTTACCTCTGTTGTTGTAGTTTTACCTTCATCCACCACTGAACGAGTCTAATCAGAACTGCTGGCCCCTGTTTACGTTGCGGTTGCTAGGTAACAGCTGCTGCTCCAGTCCAAACAGGAAGTGACATCATAACCTCCAACAAAAAAAGGCCAAAACTAGAAAAGACCAGGTGAGATTTTGAAATGAGCGTAATCTGCCACATGCACTTTAACCTCACTGACGACAACAAAGGGAAAAAAATAAAAAATTAGAAAATAAAACGCAATTTTGGTTTAAAACTGCACTGTGGAACTTTTCTGGTGGAGGGTTCGTCAAACGCTTTTCTCCATGCTGATGTTAATACTTTGTTTGGAATATTTCACAGTATGGCATTAAACCTTTCTATCTTCATGGAACCCAAACCAGACCAAGTTCCAGGTCAGATCTGTGGAGAGGCGACCCCACTCACAGTCAGAATGTCTGTTTTTCTTGGTATTTTTGAGCTCTAAAACCACCTGTAATTGAATAAATGTAAAGTAGAGCTGTTTAATGTCACACTGTGGAACATTCCAGGTAAAGCAGTGACGTATCCATAGAAACAAGCAAAGCACCCCCAAAGTTACACAGTGCAGCTTTAATAAAATAGTTTTGTAACTTTTCTTGATCAAGGTGCATTGTGTAACTTTTTGGTTGAGGGTCCATCACCTGCTTGTTTCTATGGATACGCCACTGCTCTGCCTGGAATGTTCCACAGTGTGACATTAAACAGCTCTACTTTACATTTATTCAATCACAATTGGTTTTAGAGCTCAAAAATACCTAGAAAAACAGGCGTTCTGACTGTGAGCGGGGTCGCCTCTCCACAGATCTGACCTGGAACTTGGTCTGGTTTAGTCTCCATAAAGACAGAAAGGTTTAATGCCATACTGTGGAACATTCCAGACGAAGCACTAACATCTCCATTTAGAAAAGAGCGTTTGACGGACCCTCAAGCAGAAAAGTTCCACAGTGCAGCTTTAAACAGTGAGACCTCTGGGTTTTTGCTGGACCCCATCGTGTACTGTAACCTTCGGCTCTTGATGTGCTCCTCTGTCCTTCTCCACAAACACAAGAAAAAAAACCCCACAAAACTAAAACTCACCTTTTCGTAGCAGAACCTCTCCTTCTCTTCTTCTTCTCTTCCAATCAGGACGAACCGTGTGTGTACCAAAGCCTTCAAACAGCCCCCTCTTGTGGCATGACAGTGCAATTTCCTACTGCATCTTTACGACTGTTTTGATTAATATTATGAATTCAGTGTTGTACCATATTTTGGGGGGAAAACGCGCGTCTCCTTTATCTACCGAGCGCCGCCGACCAAGTGAAGATGTAAATACGAGGGACAGATTTGTAAGCGAAAGGTGTTTTAAATGAATCTATTTTTGTGGCGGCGCCAGGGAGGAGATGGCGCCCTCTGTTGGACTGTTAGTGGTTTTGTCGTGCACTGATTTCACTGCTCAAACATGTATTGGAAAAACAAACGGATGTATCATTTGCCTTGAATGTAATGTATTATTATTATTATTATTATTATTATTATTATTATTATTATTAAAAGAGTTTGTAAAAGATTTGGTTGGTTTGTTATTTTAAAATATATTAGTCCAGTAGTAGTAGTAGTAGTAGTAGTAGTAGTAGTAGTAGTAGTAGTAGTAGTAGTAGTAGTAGTTGAACAAAGAGTAACTTAAAGAGTCTGTCAGGGACTAAACCAGGACTAAAGCAGAAACTAGACCAGCACTAAAAGTTCTAAAACAGGGACTAAATCCAGGATTAAACCAGGTCTAAAATAGGAACCAAAGGAGTGACTAAATCAGGGACTAAACAGGACTAAACCACAGACTAGACCAGGACTAAAAGAGGTCTAAAACGGGCTAAACCAAAACATACTAAACCGGGTCTACAAAAAGACTAAACCAGGACTAAACTAAGAACTAAACTAGAATGAAACCAGGTCTAAAATAGAAACCAAAGGACTAACCCAAGACTAAACCAGGACTGAACCAAAACAGGACTAAACCAGGGACTAAACCAGGATTAAACCAGAAACTAGACCAGGACTAAAAGAGGTCTAAACCAGGGGCTAAACCAAAACAGGACTAAACCAGGATTAAATCAAAGACTAGACCAGGACTAAATGAGGTCTAAAACAGCGACTAAACCAGGGGCTAAACCAAAACAAGCAGGAGGAGGCCAATTAAGAGTCAGGTTTGTGGAGGTGCGAGCCCCCTCACAGTAAGAACACATGTTTTTAAGGTTAAAAAACACAAGTCGAGTAAGTTTTCTTTGTAGAGCACCTTTCATCCACACAGACAACTCAAAGTGCTTTAAATTAAAATCATAATCATCAGCAAAATATAAAAATACAGCGTTTACACCAAATTAATATAAAAGATCATGACAAGTCAATAAATATATGAATTAATGGATAGCTTTTCCATTAATTATTCATAACCCATATTAAAGACTTTTTATTAGCATAAATAATATTAACTTATCATCAACTTTTGTTTTGAAAACATCGTCCCCTCCCAGACGGTGCGGTGTTTTTCAAACAACAAGCCGTGGATTAACCCTGACATAAAAGCTCTGCTGAAGGAGAAGAAGAGAGCTTTTAGGTCAGGGACCAAGGAGGAGCTGAAGGCTGCACAGAAGAGGCTGAGGAGGAAAATCAGGACGAGCCAAGCCAGCCAAAAGAGAAGGATGGAGCAGCAGCTTCAGCAGAAGAACATCCAGGGGGTGTGGAGAAGCCTCAAGACGATCTCAGGCTTCAAAGCTCCTCCTGCCCAGACGGAGGGGGATCTGCGGTGGGTAAACGAGCTCAATTCTCACTTCCTGAGATTTGATCAATCACCCACCACTCCCCCCACCCAGCTGCCAGCTCTCACCTCCCCAGCTGGACAATGGGGAACTCCTGCACCTCTTCACACCTCTGCCTCTGCTCTTCAGCCCACCACTACACATGGACTCACCCATCCCCCCAGCCTGCCACTGTCATTTTCTACAGCCCAGGTGAGACTGGAGCTCAAGAAGATCAGACCCAGGAAGGCAGCAGGACCAGACGGCATCAGCTCCAGACTCCTGTGCAGATGAACTGTGCGGAGTTATGGAGCATGTCTTCAACATGAGCCTTAAGCTGAGGGTGGTACCACAGCTCTGGAAGACCTCCTGTGTGGTACCAGTGCCTAAAACACCGCACGCTAAAGACCCCAGCAGCTTCAGGCCGGTGGCTCTAACATCGCACCTGATGAAGACACTGGAGAGACTGGTCCTTGGCCACCTCCGCTCCACCGTGAGCTCAGCGATGGACCCGCTGCAGTTTGCGTACCGGCCTGGCATCGGAGTGGAGGACGCCGTCATCTACCTGCTGCACCGCTCACTGTCTCACCTGGAGAGGCCCGGCAGCACTGTGAGGATTCTCTTCTTTGACTTCTCCAGTGCTTTCAACACCATCCAGCCACTGCTCCTGAGGGACAAACTGGAGACCGCCGGTGTGGACTGTGACCTGGCAGACTGGATCCTGGACTACCTCACAAACCGGCCCCAGTTTGTGAGAGCCAAGAACTGCGTGTCTGACCTACTGACCTGCAGTGTGGGGGCGCCCCAGGGCACGGTCCTCGCGCCCTTTCTTTTCACCCTTTACACTGCAGACTTCAGACACAACACGGACAGCTGCGTCCTGCAGAAGTTCTCTGATGACTCTGCCATCATTGGCTTCATTAAGGATGATGACGACGTGGAGTACAGAGGACTAGCGCAGGACTTTGTGGACTGGTGTCAGCAGAACCACCTCATCATCAATGCAGGGAAGACCAAGGAGATGGTGGTGGACTTCCGCAGACGCCACTCTACTGTCACCTCAGTGAACATCCAGGGAAGGGACATTGAGAGAGTGGACTCTTACAAGTACCTGGGTGTGCATCTGAACAATAAACTGGACTGGACTCACAACACAGATGCACTGTACAGGAAGGGCCAGAGTCGGCTCTATCTCCTGAGGAGACTGCGGTCCTTTGGAGTGAGAGGGCCACTCCTGAAGACCTTCTATGACTCTGTGGTGGCATCAGCCATCCTGTACGGTGTGGTCTGCTGGAGCAGCAGCATCACAGAGAGGGAGAAGAAGAAACTGGACAAGGTCATCAAGAAGTCCAGCTCAGTCCTGGGCTGTCCTCTGGACTCAGTGCAGCAGGTGGGGGACAAGAGGGTCCTGGCTAAGGTCATCTCTATGCTGGACCATGAGTGTCACCCCCTGCAGGACGCCCTGTCTGCTCTGGAGAGCAGCTTCAGTGACAGACTGATTCACCCTCGCTGTGTGAAGGAGAGATTTCGCAGGTCTTTCCTTCCTGCTGGTGTCAGACTGTACAATGAACACTGTTAACACTGAACATGTGAACACTGTTAACACTGAACATGTGTCATTCAACTCTATCTATGTGCAATACTGAAGACCTCTGGTACAATTCACTCATGTCACTTTACTGATATTTATCCTCTCTGTACATAAACATAGTCATATTACTGTAAATAACATAATATACTGAAGTCATTTTACTGAGATTTACTCTGTTCATTTGCTGCACTGTTACTTTTATTGTACATAATAGTTTTTTTGGTATTATATATTTTATATTTTGTATTTTATATTTTTGCTCCACCGAAACAAAATTAGAGTCTATCTTTAAGTCTATTTCTAAATTATTCTTTTTTTTTTTAGCTATTATCTATTATCTTGTTTTATTGCATGTTCCATTTTCCTGCTGTTCTTGAACTGTGCGTTGCAACACTGGAATTTCCCCACTGTGGGACTAATAAAGGCATATCTTATCTTATCTTATCTTATCTTATTAGGCCTTATTTCAAGACACAGCCAAAATAAATAAAAACTTTTAAAAGCTTTTATTTTAGTCTGTTTTGGCCAAAATGTTACATACGAGTAAACAGGCAAATTTTTATTGGTTTATTGACAGTAAACACCACTATTAAAAGTACCTCATGTTTGCTTTAGTTTCCTTGACAACGGGAGGAGACTGGCGCTTAGAGATGATTTTACCAAGAGAGATAATAACTTTCGGTTCAAATACAAAATACCTGAGTCTTTGATGAGAGAATATTACGTATTAACCGACGCCAGTGATTTAATTATGTGTATTTCGCTTTTTGAAAATAAAAACCGTAGATATTTCCAGCTAAATATTAGAAACATTTGTGAAAAAAACGACTGAACGAAACCACGTGACGAATGCGGAAGTACGTTGAAGAGCGTCATCTCTCCTCTGCAGGATCTCTGGAGTCACCGCTGCCACATCACAACAACAAAACACGGACAAGAAACTTCACATTTCTGCGATCTGACGCCTTTTTCCTCCGGTAATTTTCACTCTGTCACTGAACGCGAGTCTAATTCTTAAGACAGAAACCAGAACTAGTCACGATTTCATTTAAAACAGCGGAAAACCTGCACGATGCTATGTTAACGGTGCAAAGCTAGCCGTTAAATGCTAATCTGTTTAGCTCAAATAGTAAACCGCATTTATCTGTGATTTTACATTAAAGTCTGCAACATCTATTCGATCTGTACTTGGGTTAGACATTTACTTTTTATTTAGATTAACTTAAATGCAAAAATATAAGTTTGTTGCGTTGATATTTCTGATGCTCATCGTGTTGTGAAAATGTAAAGCTCGTAACTATAAGTTCACCTTCTTCCCATATGTCATTCCATTATGGAACCAGCTCCCTGAAGAAATAGCTACAGCGTCCAGTCTTGACCACTTCAAGCATGGTCTGGCGTCCATCCACCTCCAACCTCCAAGAAGATAAACAGCAATCCTTGTTTTTAACCCCACTAATACGCTTTTATCCTTTGCACTCTTATTACTCACTTTCTCTCCTTTTATCTCATTCTTTAACCTTATAAATTCTGTACTAATATTTTAACAAGCATGCGCCAACGATAATTGTCTGTAGTGACAGAAGTTGTACCTGATGATGATGATGATGATGTAAACATATGGAAGAATGGAACTTTAAAATGTAAAATATAATCAAAATACCTATTACTGGTTTGCTTTTAATTATTATTATTTAAGATGTAAAAATCCAATTGTTTTTTATTTAATTTTTATTTTTTATTTTTATGTCGGATGCCCTTCCTTCGTGCACGGCTGTGTCATGAACATAATTCAGGATAACAGTCTGAAAATAGTGTAAAAGAGAACAGAAAATGCCAGGGTTTATGCCAGTTTAAAGACGCACTCACTGTGGAACTTTACTGCCGAGAGATCCACACCTACTGGTCTCCATGGAGATGTCACAGTGTTCCAATGTATGGCATTTAAACACAGGCTATATGCCTTGCAATAATTGAGTTGCGTATATTTTTATTGGGAAAAGGACTGTGATTATGGTTAGACTTGTGATTTCTGTTTTTAATTCTAGGATTCTGTTCAAAGTTTCACATTTTAAACACAAAAAAAATGAAATCTGAAGTGACAAACAAACGCAGGAATCATCAGCTCTAAACTACAGGGTCAGCGAATTTTCTGCAGAATAAGACGGGAGATTTTGATTTGCAAACTGCGTCCATTCAAATTGCGATTCAATTTTATTGCTTATCTGTGGAGATAGATACGTTTAATGCCATACTGCGGAACATTCCAGGCAAAACGGTGACAACTCAATAGAGACAAGTGCACATTTAAGTGAAGCAAATGTGAAATTCTTGCTTTGAGTTTGAACTTAAAAGGTGCAATATCAAACAAAATGGACTCTTTTGAGGTTTAATTCATGTTCTAATGTTTCCTCCTCAAAAACAGACCTGGAGTTGTGTTTGTTTCATTCACATGTTTGAGGAACTCTTTATTATTAGTCTGTCTACATCTCCAAAGCTCCAAACGCTCTGTTCCACCTTGTGATGTCATCAAGTGGGAGTTTTCAAGTGAACAGCTCCTTTTACCTTTAGTTCAGTCGAGATCGGCAATTCCAGGACTGAAATGATCCAAATGATTCTAGTGAAGGTGTGTGGAGTTTAAAAACACAGTGGAGCACTTCCTGTATCACCACATGATGACATCACAAGGTGGAACAGAGTGTTTTCAGTTTGAGAGAAGAACTCAGCCTAAATCTGCAGGGTTGATGTGTTGTTCCTTGTTTCTCTTGTCTCTTTCTCTCTCTTGTCCCTCTCTTTGTCCTCTCCTCTAAATCTGCAGGTTTGTGTGTTAAACTTGTGTGAATGAAACAAAACACAACTCCTCCTCTGTTTGTGATGAGGGACATTAGGACAGTGTGATCGTCTGGTTTGTGTCTCTGGTGTTGACTCGGACTCGGAGTTGGTGATTGGACGTTCTCTGCTCTCTGGAGATAAAGTTCTGTGTCGATACTCGGTGACCTTTGACCTGCTGCTGCTGTTTACCTCCTTCATGTCAGACGTTTGTGAAGCAGGAGATGTGGAGAATCTGTGTTTTCAAAGAGACGAGTGGATCTTCTGTGGAGCCTCTGGTCTGATGTTCTGATGTTCTGAACGTCCCTGAGGTTCAGCGTCCGGTTTATGGACGACGACATTTAAAAGATGATTCTGTTTTGAATATGGAAGAAAATGACAACAGCGTTTTCTGTCATCCTGAAATCATCGATGTTACAACGATGTTTTTATAATAAACTCTTTTCTCTCTCTTCTCCCTTGTCTCGCCTCTCTCTCTCTCCTCACTCTTGTCTCTCTCTCTCTTGTCTCTCATGTCTCTGTCTCTTGTCTGTCTCTCTCCTCTCTCTCTCTCTTGTCTCTTTCTCATCTCTGTCTCTCGTCTCTCTCTCGTCTCTCTCTCTCTTCTCTCGTCTCTCTCTCCTCTCTCTCGTCTCTCTCTCTCCTCTCTCTCGTCTCTCTTCTCTTGTCTCTTTCTCTCATCTGTCTTGTCTCCTTTGTGTCTCTCTCCTCTCTTGTCTCTCTCATCTCTCTCTCGTCTCCCTTGTCTCTCTCCTCTCTCTCTTCTCTCGTCTCTCTTCTCTCGTCTCTCTTTCTCTCATCTGTCTTGTCTCTTTTGTGTCTCTCGTCTCTCGCGCTCTCTAGTCTCTCTCTCGTCTCTCTCTCGCTCTCGTCTGTCTTGTTCCTCTTGTCTCTTTTGTCTCTCTTTTGTCTCTCTTTTGTCCTGTCTCTCAGTGGTGGACGATGGCGAAGGATCCTTTGGCGGAGGCGGGTTTTTATTTCGATGAACTGAACAAACTCAGAGTTCTGGACCCGGAGGTGAGCCACAGCACGAGCGAACTCAAGGAGGAGTGCAAGGAGTTTGTGGACAGTAAGTACACAAACACACACAGACACACACACACACACACACAGACACACACACACACAGACACACACACACACACATGGTCGATGATCAGCTCTGGTGTTTTTACCATTTTCGCAGGTTTGCTGTCTAAAACAGACGTGGACAGACGTGGACAGACTTGGACAGACGTGGACAGACGTGGACAGACGTGGACAGACTTGGACAGATGTGGACAGACTTCTGCATGTGTTTGTCTCCAGTAGGTCAGACTCCTGTAATGGCGTCTCACTGTGAGGCACCTGCAGAACATCCAGAACGCTGCAGCTCGGGTCCTGACTCGAAGCAGGAAGTTTGAGCACATGTTCTGCTTTAGTCCTCCTGCTGGTGCCCAGAGTCCGGACTAAACGCGGGGAGTCCGGACTAAACGCGGGGAGTCCGGACTAAACGCGGGGAGTCCGGACTAAACGCGGGGAGTCCGGACTAAACGCGGGGAGTCCGGACTAAACGCGGGGAGTCCGGACTAAACGCGGGGAGTCCGGACTAAACGCGGGGAGTCCGGACTAAACGCGGGGAGTCCGGACTAAACGCGGGGAGTCCGGACTAAACGCGGGGAGTCCGGACTATACGCGGGGAGTCCGGACTATACGCGGGGAGTCCGGACTATACGCGGGGAGTCCGGACTATACGCGGGGAGTCCGGACTATACGCGGGGAGTCCGGACTAAACGCGGGGAGTCCGGACTAAACGCGGGGATATGTTCCCTCATGATTTGTTTATGTTTGTTTTGTTTTTCAGAAATCGGTCAGTTCCAGAAGACGGTGGGCGGTCTCATCGATCTGGTGGACGAACTCGCCAAAGAGGCAGAGACGGAAAAGATGAAGGTAACACCTGTGTTTATCTGTGTGTGTAGGTGTGTCTGTGGTGCGTTCAAAGACCTTTTATATCATGTAAACATGTGTCTGTGGTGCGTTCAAAGACCTTTTATATCATGTAAACATGTGTCTGTGGTGCGTTCAAAGACCTTTTATATCACGTAAACATGTGTCTGTGGTGCGTTCAAAGGCCATAGGAGCTCGTAACCTCCTGAAGTCTGTGGCCAAACAGCGCGAGGCTCAACAGCAGCAGCTCCAGGCCCTGATCACAGAGAAGAAGATGCAGCTGGAGAGGTACCAGATAATACTCCCTACAACTGTACAACTCACCCTTATGTAACAGATAATACTCCCTACAACTGTACAACAACTCACCCTTATGTCACAGATAATACTCCCTACAACTGTAGAACAACTCACCCTTATGTCACAGATAATACTCCCTACAACTGTAGAACAACTCACCCTTATGTCACAGATAATACTCCCTACAACTGTAGAACAACTCACCCTTATGTCACAGATAATACTCCCTACAACTGTAGAACAACTCACCCTTATGTCACAGATAATACTCCCTACAACTGTAGAACAACTCACCCTTCTTGCTTTGTCTCGGAATGTTCCAGTAAAGCTTTAAACGTTTCCATGTTTCATTCACTGTTTAAAACCTAAACACGTGCAGTTTGATTGACGACCCAAACAGCCAATAGAAAACGAGTTAGACTTCTTTGGTCAGGGGTCAGGGGTCAGGGGTCAGGGGTCAGAGGTCAGAGCTGTACGTCGCTTTAATCTTTATCTCCGTCTCTTCGTGTCTTGCAGGTACAGGATCGAGTACGAGTCCTTGTCCAAAGTGGAGTCTGAGCAGAATGAGTTTATAGATCAGTTTATTTTACAGAAATAACCAAAACTTCACCAAACGTCACCGAACCAAACGAGTGCCTCCTGAGAATCTGCTGCAGACGCCACAAAAGCTCCAGAACATTCCAGTGTTTTTAAAGGATTAAACAACGTCAGGCAGGGTTTAAAAGACAAGACTGAACCAGGACTGAACCAGGACTGAACCAGGACTAAACCAGGACTGAACCAGGACTGAACCAGGACTGAACCAGGACTGAACCAGGACTAAACCAGGACTGAACCAGGACTAAACCAGGACTGAACCAGGACTAAACCAGGACTGAACCAGGACTGAACCAGGACTGAACCAGGACTGAACCAGGACTAAACCAGGACTGAACCAGGACTGAACCAGGACTGAACCAGGACTGAACCAGGACTACACTAAGACTGAACCAGGACTGAACCAGTTCTTGATTCTGCCTGGTTTAGTCCTGGTTCAGTCCTGTTTCAGTCCTGGTTCAGTCCTGTTTCAGTCCTGGTTTAGTCCTGTTTCAGTCCTGGTTTAGTCCTGTTTCAGTCCTGGTTCAGTCCTGTTTCAGTCCTGGTTTAGTCCTGGTATAGTCCTGGTATAGTCCTGGTTCAGTCCTGGTTTCTAAATATTCTGTATCTCTGCACATTGTTCAGACTTTTTCAGAAACTTTAATTGTTCGTCATCTGGAGAATCTTTGGAGCTTTTTTATGTAAAAATCTATTTATAAAATAATTTATACGACAGTTGTGTGAAACGGGATCTGCACGTGCCCGTCTCTGTAAATACAAATGTGATTCCAAAAAACACACAATAACTTGACTTATTCCTTTTTTGTGTAATTCTTCTCAATTCAGATGTTATAAACTGTATTTTGTCTAAAGTGTTCAAATGTCCAGGCAGAATGTCGGCCAGAAATACTTGAATAATAAAACGACGTTTCGCTCTGTTCTCTGATCTTTGTTCTAACGTTTCCTCGTCACAAACACCTGGAGTTTTGTTTCATTCACATGTTTGACACACAAAACTCAAACTGAACATGTGGTAATACAGGAAGTGCTCCACTGTGTTTTTAAACTTCTTTAAACTTTTAAACTTCAGCCCTGCCGATCTCGACTGAACTAAAGGTAAAAGGAGCTGTTCACTTGAAAACTACTACTTGATGACATCACAAGGTGGACAGTAGACATACCCCCCCTTGCCCCTCACTCTCCCCTTTAGTCCTGGTAACTATTATCACTAATCGTTTTGTTGTGCTCCTCAGTCACATGGGAGGAGCTCGGAGTAGAGCCGCTGCTCCTCCACATCAAGAGGAGCAGCTGAGGGGAGGGCATCTGTTCCAGATGCCTCCTGGACGCCTCCCTCAGGAGGTGTTCCGGGCATATCCCACCAGGAGGAGGCCCCGGGGAAGACCCAGGACACGCTGGAGGGACTATGTCTCTCGTCTGGCCTGGGAACACCTTGGGGTCCCCCCGGAGGAGCTGGAGGAAGTGTCCGGGGTGAAGGAAGTCTGGGAGTCCCTGCTTAGACTGTTGCCCCCATGACCCGACCCGGATAAGAGGAAGAAAATGGATGGATGGAGTTTGGTTGTGTCTTTGCAATAAGTTATGTGTATTTTATTTAAGTATGAAGTATATCTTCTATACAATAGAAATGCTCTAACAATAAAATTATATATTATTTACATATTTATTATGTTTATTACATATTATTATTATTATTATTATTATTATTATTATTATTATTATTATTACTATGCGTCAGTTCCCTTCTCCTCCAGCAGGCGGCGCTGTGGCCACAGTCTCTCCTCGTGATGACGCACTTCCTGTCATGGCGCCTGTAGTTTTATAACTTTAAATTTTCTGATATTTTTCCAGAATTTGACTGAAAACGGTAAGTTTATCATTTTATTTCGCTCCGGTTAGACTCTGACACTGATTTAGTTAAAACTTTTGTGTTAAAAAGACGCTAAAAAGCCAATTTTATGTTAGAAAAACGGGTTAAAATCAGTGAGATGTCATGTAAGGACAAATCCATCTGTGGATATTCTCTAAAAACTTGAAATAAAGGCTAAAATTATTTTTACGGGGACAGACAGCACGTGTAGGTGAAAAAATTAGGTGAATTTGTTTAGATAATTTAGAGCAAACTTCTGTGTCCTGTCAGTGGACTAAACCAGGACTAAACCAGGACCTAACCAGGACTAAAACAAAGACTACTAAAATTGGAAGAATTCGGGGGCTAAACCTGAACTAAACCAGGACTAATTCAGGGACTAAACAAGGACTATAATGGGTTGATTTCTGGTACTAAACCAGGACTATACCGGGACTAAAACCTTGGACTAAACCAGGACTATACTGGGACTTGGCCAGATTCAAATTGTACTGATGCAGTGTTCGTTATAGAGGATAATCTGAAAAAACGCAGCTAATTCATCCCTGGTGTAATGTTTGGGTTGACAGGGGTTGACAGGGGTTGACAGGGGTTGACAGGAGCAGCACCTGACAGTTCAGTAGTTTTGTTTCAGTTTCAGAGATGCCTCTGGCCGGAGCAGAGCTGGTCCAGACTCCAGTTCAGCTCTACAGATACCTGCTCCGGTGCACCAGACTACTGCCCTCCTCTGCCATGAGGCAGCACTACCGGCACGCCATCCGACAGGTGAGACACGCCATCCGACAGGTGAGACACGCCATCCGACAGGTGAGACACGACAGGAGCAGACAGGAGCAGAGTCATATTATTTCAATTAGATCTTGTTGTTTATCTGTAGAGAACATTTGAATGTCTTTTAAAGTATTAAATTGAGTTTCTGTGGGTTTCCATAACAACCTATAGCTGCTCCTGACAGGTTTAACCCAGAGACACTGAAGGACGGGTCAAATGCAGGTTTAACCCTTCAGGGACTAAACCTGGACTAAACTAAACCTGGACTAGGTCTAAGCTCCTGTACTGTACAAGATTAAAAATGTAATAGGAGCAATAGCAGGTTTAACCCAGAGACACTGAGGGACGGGTCAAATACAGAGGACACGTTTGACCTTTGACCTTTGTGTTTCAGGGTTATAACAGTCACACAGACGAGGACGACCCCGAGAGAATCCAGATGATCATCCACAGAGCGATCGCCGACGCAGACTGGGTCCTCCACAAGGTTCAGACTCACTGATCTATATGGACTTTTGTTCAGTGTTTAGTCCCGGTTTAGTCCTGGCTTAGTCCTGGTTTAGTCCTGGTTTACTCCTGGTTTAGTCCTGGTTTAGTCCTGGCTTAGTCCTGGTTTAGTCCTGGTTCAGTCCTGGCTTAGTCCTGGTTTAGTCCTGGTTTAGTCCTGGCTTAGTCCTGGTTTAGTCCTGGTTTAGTCCTGGTTTAGTCCTGGTTTAGTCCTGGCTTAGTCCTGGTTTAGTCCTGGCTTAGTCCTGGTTTAGTCCTGGTTTAGTCTTCTGGGTTAGATCTTGGTTAGACTTGGTTTAGTTCTGGTTCAAAGCCCAGAAACCCCAAACATTTTTATTCATTTTATAGAGAGTTTTGGGCTCGACCTGCTTTAGTTTAATACAGGGTTAGACTTAGTTAAATCTTGGTTTAGTCCTGGCTTAGTCTTGGGTTAGCTTAATCCTGATTTAGTCCTGCTTTGGTCTTTGGTTAGTCCTGGTTTAGCGCTGGTTTAGTTGTGGTTTAATTTGGGTTAGACTTGGTTTAGTTCTAGTTTAGAGCAGGTTTTGACCTGGTTTAATCTTGGGTTAGTCTTGGTTTAGTCCTGGTTTAGTCCAAACTCACTTTTACTCATATTTGTACTTTTATTGTTTCTTTTTTTGTTGTTGTTTTTTTTTTACAGTATCTGAAGAAGTCCTGAGTGGCAGAAGTGAAGAAGAGCCTTAAAGCTGCTGTTTGTGATCAGACTCTGTCACCACCATCTAAAATCAAATAAAAGTTACAGATAGTGGCTTTAAAGGTGAATGTTGTAAATGTGTATATGTGTGTGTGTATATGTGTGTGTATATGTGTGTGTACTACTGTGTGTGCGTTAAATTAATAAAACTTGATGGAACTGTGAAATTTTTTGGATTTTTTTTTAATACCACCCTAGAAATTATTACAATGAACCAGCTAAACCAAGGACTGGTTTAGTCCTGGTTTAGTCCTGGTTTAGTCCTGGTTTAGTTTTGTGTATGTGTTGGTGTAACTGAATCATGAACAGAGCAGCTTTAGTTTCTCTGCTGCACCCGAACACATTTAAAACATTTAGAATTCAATATTTCAGACAGTTTTGTAAAAATACTAAAATTTCAAACTTAATTCTTGATACTAAGGATAAATAAAAAACCCTCTTTTCTTTAGGCGATATCCTGTGATTTTCCACATTAAATGGTCGAACTTTCTCTTTTGTTCCCATGTGTCCTGATATCTGTGGAATCCCTCAGTGGTCCAGGTCTAAACCAGGTCTAAACCAGGTCTAAACCAGGTCCATGGGTGTACACTCGTCTCTGTGCTCTTACACTTGTTCTGATCAGCTCCAGGTCGTTCTAAAGCTCAAATGAGGATTTCGTTTTGACACTAGTTTCTAGCGCTGGGCGTCATTAAGACGTTGATACGATACAAACTTCGATACGTAGGCCACGATACGATAAGTTTTTCGATACAGTGCACTTTTAATATGATTCAGTACGATATTTCAAATTGATTTGATACGATTCAGTAAAAAACAAAGACTAAATTGTGGCTGTGATACTAAAAGTCACTAAGTCCACTGAGTTTGTGCAGAGTTAATATGAAAATTTTACTAAAAACTGTGAAAATGTCAACACTCAATTTAGTAAAATAATAAGTAAAAATACTCTTGGTGATGTATCGATACAGCAGCCCACGATATCTGTATCATCAAATGAAACGATACGCTCTGTCGATATTTCAATACTTTTGCACAGCCGTACAGGTTCCAGTATTGATTAGTGATTTGTCTGGGGACATGTGAGTCCATTTCTGTTGTTCTGTTAAACATGACCTCTGACCTCGCTGCAGTTCCTCTCCTCCTCCACAGTTTACAGTTTTATTTGTTTTTCCAAATAAATTGATTTTCACAGAGGAGGAGTTGAATAAACAGGACCGGGTCAGCTCAGGGCAGGTGGCGGCGAGGGGCGGAGCCACAGTCTGGTGTTACGGAGCGTCACAATCCTGTCGAAGTCCACTCCGGAGACGGAAGTAAAATTCCCATTCATTTTTCCCACAGACTTTTCCAAAAAATCAAATCTACATGCTAAATATCCAAAACGCTGTTGTGTTTAAGTCCAAAAAGCACATTTAAAACACAAGATTCTGTGAAACGTTTTAATAACTGCAGTTTCAGGAACAGAGTTTAAATCAAACCATACGTCCTGTGCTCAAACTTTAAAATAAATGGGAAATTTACTTCCAGAACCGGAGGGTCAATGTGGAGCTCTGATCTTTTCTACAGTCTGTGGTCCATGAGCTGCACAATCAGCTGTTGTCTAATGTGTGTTATTGTCTAATGTGTGTTTATTGTCTAATGTGTGTTATTGTCTAATGTGTGTTATTGTTTAAATGTAATGTTTTCAAGTTGGCTCAGTTTGTGAAGCCTGGGACGACCATAAAAGGACGACCATAAAAGGACGACCATAAAAGGACGACCATAAAAGGACGACCATAACAGGATGTCCATAACAGGATGTCCATAACAGGATGTCCATAAAAGGACACCTGATATTTGACGTGCGTCTGTTGTTGTTCTGTGGGTCTGATAAGCCCATACGGCGGAGCAGGACACTAAATAAGTCAAATAAACTAGAAAACAAAACTAAAAACACTCCGGTCTGTTGTGGGCGTGGTCTGTTGTGGGTGGGGGCTGGGTGGGGGCGTGGTCTGTTGTGGGCGGGGCCTGGGTGGGGGCGTGGTCTGTTGTGGGCGGGGGCTGGGTGGGGGCGTGGTCGGTTGTGGGCGGGGGCTGGGTGGGGGCGTGGTCTGTTGTGGGCGGGGCCTGGGTGGGGGCGTGGTCTGTTGTGGGCGGGGGCTGGGTGGGGGCGTGGTCGGTTGTGGGCGGGGGCTGGATGGGGGCGTGGTCTGTGCGTTCTCAAAGCTCTGAGGTTTGCGGTGAGTCCGGTTCAGAGATGGGTCCCGGCTGCAGCTCGTGGTGGAGAGGGCTCCTCATACTCGCCCTGAGCCTGGGGGCCTCTGCAGAACCGTGAGTACCAGATGCCCTACCGTCTTCTCGTTTCCATGAGTGTTGGACTGAGATGGGAGCAGGTCAAATGTGTTTAGTTAATCTGTAGATGTAGTGGTGTGTCAGATGCCCTCCCAGATGTAGTGGTGTGTCAGATGCCCTCCCAGATGTAGTGGTGTGTCAGATGCCCTCCCGGACGTTGTGGTGTGTCAGATGCCCTCCCGGACGTTGTGGTGTGTCAGATGCCCTCCCGGATGTTGTGGTGTGGTTGGAGAAATACGGTGGAAGAATGGACCTTGTCACTGACTGATACTTTGCAGTGACGTCACGCTGGGAGTGTTCTGCATGTATGTCTATGGCGGAATGTTCTGCAGTCAGCCCCGGTTCAGTCCTGGTTCTGTAAGTGCAGTTTGGGTCAGAGACACAGCTTTGGCCAGGCCCCCTTTTTCGTCGACCAATCGAACGACTGCACGCGTCGTACGTTTATTTAGTTGAATACAGAATGGTTATGAATATTTAATTGTTTTCACAATATCTGTTATGACTGTTGTTGACATTTTACTCTGACTCGTACACAACATCTGAGAGGAGCATAGACCTGGTTTAGTCTCGGGTTCAGTCCTGGTTCAGTCCTGGTTTAGTCCTGGTCTAGCCCCACTTTAGTCCTGGTTTAGTCCCTGGTTTTATTTCTGGTTTAGTCCTGGTTTAGTCTCTGGTTCAGTCCTGGTTCAGTCCTGGTTTAGTCCTGGTCTAGCCCCACTTTAGTCCTGGTTTACACTCTGTCTGTAGGCAGTTCCTGGTGGTGCTCCCCGCGGTGGTGGAGTCTGGTAGTACAGTGAAGTTCTGCCTGAGTTTGCTGCAGGTCTCTAAGGACCTGAGCCTCACCGTGAGTCTGGTCCACGAAGAGAAGACGGTTTTGTACAGAGACACGTTTGATGAGGACATACACACCTGCAGGACATTTCAGGTACTACACCATGAGACAGGAGGAGACACGGCTAGTCCTGGTTCAGTCCTGATTTAGCCCTGGTTTAGTTCCAGTTTAGCCTCGGTTTAGCCCCGGTTTTGTCCAGGTTTTGTCCTGGTTTAGTTCTGGTTTAGCCCCAGTTTAGTCCCAGTTTAGGCCCGGTTTAGTCCTGGTTTAGTCCTTGTTTAGCCCCGGTTTAGTCCCGGTTTAGTCCTGGTTTATTCCTGGATTAGTCCTTGATTAGTCCTGGTTTAGTCCTGGTTTAGTCTTGGTTTAGTTTATATTTACATTGTTTCTTTTGTTTTTCAGGCTCCTGTTGTTGAAGAATCACAAATCGAGAATTTTGAGTTTGAAATCAAAGGAACAAAGTTTCACCGATTAAAATACCACAAAATCCTAATCAAGAACTACGGACTGAAGACTTTTATCCAGACGGACAAACCCGTGTACCTGCCCGGACAGACAGGTGAGTGGCAGGGTGCTGGGCCAGGATTCAACCAGGACCAAGTCAGGACTAAACCAGGACTAAACCAGAAAGAAACCTGGATGAAAGCAGGACTAAGTGAGGACTAAACCAGGACCAAGCCAGAACTAAACCAGGACTAAACCAGTCCAAATAATTTCCCTTGTGGATCAATAAAGTTTCTCTAAGTCTAAGTCTAAACCAGGATTATAATAGGACTAAACCAGGATTAAACCAGGACTAAAGTAGGACTAAACCAGGACTAAACCAAGACTAAGTGTTTTTTCTTGCAGTGCATTTCCGAGTGGTGACGTTGGACTCTAAGCTCAGACCTGCAAATGGTTTGGTGAGTTTTGAAATGGTTGTTTTAAAGCCGCACTGTGTAACCTTTAGTGCCACCACCTGCTTGTCTCCATGGAGATTTTATTGCTTTGTGTGTTCCATTTTTATCGCACTTCTGTCTTACATTTATTCAATCACCATTTTATGAAATACTTTAAAATACCTTGAAAAACTCAAATTCATTCAGGCTCGCCTCTCCACAGATCTGACCTCTAACTTGACCTTGTGTTACGTGCTCGTCTCCATGGAGACAGATACGTTTCTTTTATGAAGTCGTTTTTGTGATTTAAAATGTCACAGTTACAACAGAATGATCGAGGGAGATTACACCATAGATCTGCTTTAATGCCAAAACTGTTCAGGCAAAGCAACAACATCACCATGGAGACAAGCAGGTGGTGGACACTTCACTAGAAAGGTTACGTAATGTATCTTTAAAGGGCCCATTTTACTCTATTTTTGTCATTTGTTTCTTTATCACAAACACACAAACATATCCAGAGATGTGTTTTGTTTCATTCACACGTTTAACACACAAACCCTGCAGATTTCGGCTGTATTTTTTTTCTCAAACAGAAAACACTCCACCTTGTGATGTCATCATGTGGTGATACAGGAAGTGCTCCACGGTGTTTTTAAACTTCACACACCTTCACTAGGATCATTTGGATGATTTCAGCTCTGGAATTGCCGATCTCGACTGAACTGCAGGTAAAAGGTAGCAGCTGATATGAAATCTACCTCTTCATGACATCACAAGGTGGAACAGAGCGTTTTAATGTTTGGAGATGTAGACAGACTAATAATAAAGACTTCCTCAAACATGTGAATGAAACAAACACAACTCCAGGTCTGTTTTTGAAGGAAGAACAGGATTAGAACCTGACTAAAAGCACAAGAGTCCATTTTGTGTAACGTCGGACCTTTAAATACCGAGTGGAGTTCAAGGTGGAGTCGTGTCCCACAGACGACCACAGAGCCGGAGTCAGAGTCAAGTCAGAGTAAAGTCAGAGTAAAGTCAGAGTCAAATCAGAGTAAAGTCAGAGTAAAGACAGAGTAAAGACAGAGTAAAGTCAGAGTCAAATCAGAGTAAAGTCAGAGTAAAGACAGAGTAAAGACAGAGTAAAGTCAGAGTAAAGTCAGAGTAAAGTCAGAGTAAAGTCAGAGTAAAGACAGAGTCAAATCAGAGTAAAGTCAGAGTAAAGTCAGAGTAAAGTCAGAGTAAAGACAGAGTAAAGACAGAGTAAAGTCAGAGTCAAATCAGAGTAAAGTCAGAGTAAAGACAGAGTAAAGTCAGAGTAAAGACAGAGTCAAATCAGAGTAAAGTCAGAGTAAAGTCAGAGTAAAGTCAGAGTAAAGACAGTAAAGACAGAGTCAAATCAGAGTAAAGTCAGAGTAAAGACAGAGTAAAATCAGAGTAAAATCAGAGTAAAGTCAGAGTAAAGTCAGAGTAAAGTCAGAGTAAAGCCAGAGTAAAGACAGAGTAAAGTCAGAGTAAAGTCAGAGTAAAGTCAGAGTAAAGACAGAGTAAAGTCAGAGTAAAGACAGAGTAAAGACAGAGTAAAGTCAGAGTCAAATCAGAGTAAAGTCAGAGTAAAGACAGAGTAAAGTCAGAGTAAAGTCAGAGTAAAGTCAGAGTAAAGTCAGAGTAAAGACAGAGTAAAGACAGAGTAAAATCAGAGTAAAGTCAGAGTAAAGACAGAGTAAAGTCAGAGTCAAATCAGAGTAAAGTCAGAGTAAAGACAGAGTAAAGTCAGAGTAAAGACAGAGTAAAGTCAGAGTAAAGTCAGAGTAAAGCCAGAGTAAAGACAGAGTAAAGTCAGAGTAAAGTCAGAGTAAAGTCAGAGTAAAGACAGAGTAAAGTCAGAGTAAAGACAGAGTAAAGACTGAGTAAAGTCAGAGTCAAATCAGAGTAAAGTCAGAGTAAAGACAGAGTAAAGTCAGAGTAAAGCCAGAGTAAAGCCAGAGTAAAGTCAGAGTAAAGTCAGAGTAAAGTCAGAGTAAAGTCAGAGTAAAGACAGAGTAAAGACAGAGTAAAGTCAGAGTAAAGTCAGAGTAAAGACAGAGTAAAGACTGAGTAAAGTCAGAGTCAAATCAGAGTAAAGTCAGAGTAAAGACAGAGTAAAGTCAGAGTAAAGTCAGAGTAAAGACAGAGTAAAGACAGAGTAAAGTCAGAGTAAAGACAGAGTAAAGACAGAGTAAAGTCAGAGTAAAGTCAGAGTAAAGACAGAGTAAAGTCAGAGTAAAGACAGAGTAAAGTCAGAGTAAAGTCAGAGTAAAGTCAGAGTAAAGTCAGAGTAAAGACAGAGTAAAGAGAGTAAAGTCAGAGTAAAGACAGAGTAAAGTCAGAGTAAAGACAGAGTAAAGTCAGAGTAAAGACAGAGTAAAGTCAGAGTAAAGACAGAGTAAAGTCAGAGTAAAGTCAGAGTAAAGACAGAGTAAAGACAGAGTAAAGTCAGAGTAAAGACAGAGTAAAGTCAGAGTAAAGACAGAGTAAAGACAGAGTCAAATCAGAGTAAAGTCAGAGTAAAGACAGAGTAAAGTCAGAGTAAAGTCAGAGTAAAGACAGAGTAAAGTCAGATTAAAACCAGAGTAAAGACAGAGTAAAGACAGAGTAAAGACAGAGTAAAGTCAGAGTAAAGTCAGAGTAAAGACAGAGTAAAGTCAGAGTAAAGACAGAGTAAAGACAGAGTAAAGTCAGAGTCAAATCAGAGTAAAGTCAGAGTAAAGACAGAGTAAAGACAGAGTAAAGTCAGAGTAAAGTCAGAGTAAAGTCAGAGTAAAGACAGAGTCAAATCAGAGTAAAGTCAGAGTAAAGTCAGAGTAAAGTCAGAGTAAAGACAGAGTAAAGACAGAGTAAAGTCAGAGTCAAATCAGAGTAAAGTCAGAGTAAAGACAGAGTAAAGTCAGAGTAAAGTCAGAGTAAAGTCAGAGTAAAGTCAGAGTAAAGCCAGAGTAAAGCCAGAGTAAAGTCAGAGTAAAGTCAGAGTAAAGACAGAGTAAAATCAGAGTAAAGTCAGAGTAAAGTCAGAGTAAAGTCAGAGTAAAGCCAGAGTAAAGACAGAGTAAAGTCAGAGTAAAGTCAGAGTACAGACAGAGTAAAGACAGAGTAAAGTCAGAGTAAAGTCAGAGTCAAATCAGAGTAAAGTCAGAGTAAAGACAGAGTAAAGACAGAGTAAAGTCAGAGTAAAGTCAGAGTAAAGTCAGAGTAAAGTCAGAGTAAAGACAGAGTCAAATCAGAGTAAAGTCAGAGTAAAGTCAGAGTAAAGTCAGAGTAAAGACAGAGTAAAGACAGAGTAAAGTCAGAGTCAAATCAGAGTAAAGTCAGAGTAAAGACAGAGTAAAGTCAGAGTAAAGTCAGAGTAAAGTCAGAGTAAAGTCAGAGTAAAGCCAGAGTAAAGACAGAGTAAAGTCAGAGTAAAGTCAGAGTAAAGTCAGAGTAAAGACAGAGTAAAATCAGAGTAAAGTCAGAGTAAAGTCAGAGTAAAGTCAGAGTAAAGCCAGAGTAAAGACAGAGTAAAGTCAGAGTAAAGTCAGAGTAAAGTCAGAGTAAAGACAGAGTAAAGTCAGAGTAAAGACAGAGTAAAGACAGAGTAAAGTCAGAGTCAAATCAGAGTAAAGTCAGAGTAAAGACAGAGTAAAGACAGAGTAAAGTCAGAGTCAAATCAGAGTAAAGTCAGAGTAAAGACAGAGTAAAGTCAGAGTAAAGTCAGAGTAAAGTCAGAGTAAAGTCAGAGTAAAGACAGAGTAAAGACAGAGTAAAATCAGAGTAAAGTCAGAGTAAAGACAGAGTAAAGTCAGAGTCAAATCAGAGTAAAGTCAGAGTAAAGACAGAGTAAAGTCAGAGTAAAGACAGAGTAAAGTCAGAGTAAAGTCAGAGTAAAGCCAGAGTAAAGACAGAGTAAAGTCAGAGTAAAGACAGAGTAAAGTCAGAGTAAAGACAGAGTAAAGACAGAGTAAAGTCAGAGTAAAGTCAGAGTAAAGACAGAGTAAAGTCAGAGTAAAGACAGAGTAAAGTCAGAGTCAAATCAGAGTAAAGTCAGAGTAAAGACAGAGTAAAGACAGAGTAAAGTCAGAGTAAAGTCAGAGTAAAGTCAGAGTAAAGACAGAGTCAAATCAGAGTAAAGTCAGAGTAAAGTCAGAGTAAAGTCAGAGTAAAGACAGAGTAAAGACAGAGTCAAATCAGAGTAAAGTCAGAGTAAAGACAGAGTAAAATCAGAGTAAAGTCAGAGTAAAGTCAGAGTAAAGTCAGAGTAAAGCCAGAGTAAAGACAGAGTAAAGTCAGAGTAAAGTCAGAGTAAAGTCAGAGTAAAGACAGAGTAAAGTCAGAGTAAAGACAGAGTAAAGACAGAGTAAAGTCAGAGTCAAATCAGAGTAAAGTCAGAGTAAAGACAGAGTAAAGTCAGAGTAAAGTCAGAGTAAAGTCAGAGTAAAGTCAGAGTAAAGACAGAGTAAAGACAGAGTCAAATCAGAGTAAAGTCAGAGTAAAGTCAGAGTAAAGTCAGAGTAAAGACAGAGTAAAGACAGAGTAAAGTCAGAGTCAAATCAGAGTAAAGTCAGAGTAAAGACAGAGTAAAGTCAGAGTAAAGACAGAGTCAAATCAGAGTAAAGTCAGAGTAAAGTCAGAGTAAAGTCAGAGTAAAGACAGTAAAGACAGAGTCAAATCAGAGTAAAGTCAGAGTAAAGACAGAGTAAAATCAGAGTAAAATCAGAGTAAAGTCAGAGTAAAGTCAGAGTAAAGTCAGAGTAAAGCCAGAGTAAAGACAGAGTAAAGTCAGAGTAAAGTCAGAGTAAAGTCAGAGTAAAGACAGAGTAAAGTCAGAGTAAAGACAGAGTAAAGACAGAGTAAAGTCAGAGTCAAATCAGAGTAAAGTCAGAGTAAAGACAGAGTAAAGTCAGAGTAAAGTCAGAGTAAAGTCAGAGTAAAGTCAGAGTAAAGACAGAGTAAAGACAGAGTAAAATCAGAGTAAAGTCAGAGTAAAGACAGAGTAAAGTCAGAGTCAAATCAGAGTAAAGTCAGAGTAAAGACAGAGTAAAGTCAGAGTAAAGACAGAGTAAAGTCAGAGTAAAGTCAGAGTAAAGCCAGAGTAAAGACAGAGTAAAGTCAGAGTAAAGTCAGAGTAAAGTCAGAGTAAAGACAGAGTAAAGTCAGAGTAAAGACAGAGTAAAGACTGAGTAAAGTCAGAGTCAAATCAGAGTAAAGTCAGAGTAAAGACAGAGTAAAGTCAGAGTAAAGCCAGAGTAAAGCCAGAGTAAAGTCAGAGTAAAGTCAGAGTAAAGTCAGAGTAAAGTCAGAGTAAAGACAGAGTAAAGACAGAGTAAAGTCAGAGTAAAGTCAGAGTAAAGACAGAGTAAAGACTGAGTAAAGTCAGAGTCAAATCAGAGTAAAGTCAGAGTAAAGACAGAGTAAAGTCAGAGTAAAGTCAGAGTAAAGACAGAGTAAAGACAGAGTAAAGTCAGAGTAAAGACAGAGTAAAGACAGAGTAAAGTCAGAGTAAAGTCAGAGTAAAGACAGAGTAAAGTCAGAGTAAAGACAGAGTAAAGTCAGAGTAAAGTCAGAGTAAAGTCAGAGTAAAGTCAGAGTAAAGACAGAGTAAAGAGAGTAAAGTCAGAGTAAAGACAGAGTAAAGTCAGAGTAAAGACAGAGTAAAGTCAGAGTAAAGACAGAGTAAAGTCAGAGTAAAGACAGAGTAAAGTCAGAGTAAAGTCAGAGTAAAGACAGAGTAAAGACAGAGTAAAGTCAGAGTAAAGACAGAGTAAAGTCAGAGTAAAGACAGAGTAAAGACAGAGTCAAATCAGAGTAAAGTCAGAGTAAAGACAGAGTAAAGTCAGAGTAAAGTCAGAGTAAAGACAGAGTAAAGTCAGATTAAAACCAGAGTAAAGACAGAGTAAAGACAGAGTAAAGACAGAGTAAAGTCAGAGTAAAGTCAGAGTAAAGACAGAGTAAAGTCAGAGTAAAGACAGAGTAAAGACAGAGTAAAGTCAGAGTCAAATCAGAGTAAAGTCAGAGTAAAGACAGAGTAAAGACAGAGTAAAGTCAGAGTAAAGTCAGAGTAAAGTCAGAGTAAAGACAGAGTCAAATCAGAGTAAAGTCAGAGTAAAGTCAGAGTAAAGTCAGAGTAAAGACAGAGTAAAGACAGAGTAAAGTCAGAGTCAAATCAGAGTAAAGTCAGAGTAAAGACAGAGTAAAGTCAGAGTAAAGTCAGAGTAAAGTCAGAGTAAAGTCAGAGTAAAGCCAGAGTAAAGCCAGAGTAAAGTCAGAGTAAAGTCAGAGTAAAGACAGAGTAAAATCAGAGTAAAGTCAGAGTAAAGTCAGAGTAAAGTCAGAGTAAAGCCAGAGTAAAGACAGAGTAAAGTCAGAGTAAAGTCAGAGTACAGACAGAGTAAAGACAGAGTAAAGTCAGAGTAAAGTCAGAGTCAAATCAGAGTAAAGTCAGAGTAAAGACAGAGTAAAGACAGAGTAAAGTCAGAGTAAAGTCAGAGTAAAGTCAGAGTAAAGTCAGAGTAAAGACAGAGTCAAATCAGAGTAAAGTCAGAGTAAAGTCAGAGTAAAGTCAGAGTAAAGACAGAGTAAAGACAGAGTAAAGTCAGAGTCAAATCAGAGTAAAGTCAGAGTAAAGACAGAGTAAAGTCAGAGTAAAGTCAGAGTAAAGTCAGAGTAAAGTCAGAGTAAAGCCAGAGTAAAGACAGAGTAAAGTCAGAGTAAAGTCAGAGTAAAGTCAGAGTAAAGACAGAGTAAAATCAGAGTAAAGTCAGAGTAAAGTCAGAGTAAAGTCAGAGTAAAGCCAGAGTAAAGACAGAGTAAAGTCAGAGTAAAGTCAGAGTAAAGTCAGAGTAAAGACAGAGTAAAGTCAGAGTAAAGACAGAGTAAAGACAGAGTAAAGTCAGAGTCAAATCAGAGTAAAGTCAGAGTAAAGACAGAGTAAAGACAGAGTAAAGTCAGAGTCAAATCAGAGTAAAGTCAGAGTAAAGACAGAGTAAAGTCAGAGTAAAGTCAGAGTAAAGTCAGAGTAAAGTCAGAGTAAAGACAGAGTAAAGACAGAGTAAAATCAGAGTAAAGTCAGAGTAAAGACAGAGTAAAGTCAGAGTCAAATCAGAGTAAAGTCAGAGTAAAGACAGAGTAAAGTCAGAGTAAAGACAGAGTAAAGTCAGAGTAAAGTCAGAGTAAAGCCAGAGTAAAGACAGAGTAAAGTCAGAGTAAAGACAGAGTAAAGTCAGAGTAAAGACAGAGTAAAGACAGAGTAAAGTCAGAGTAAAGTCAGAGTAAAGACAGAGTAAAGTCAGAGTAAAGACAGAGTAAAGTCAGAGTCAAATCAGAGTAAAGTCAGAGTAAAGACAGAGTAAAGACAGAGTAAAGTCAGAGTAAAGTCAGAGTAAAGTCAGAGTAAAGACAGAGTCAAATCAGAGTAAAGTCAGAGTAAAGTCAGAGTAAAGTCAGAGTAAAGACAGAGTAAAGACAGAGTCAAATCAGAGTAAAGTCAGAGTAAAGACAGAGTAAAATCAGAGTAAAGTCAGAGTAAAGTCAGAGTAAAGTCAGAGTAAAGCCAGAGTAAAGACAGAGTAAAGTCAGAGTAAAGTCAGAGTAAAGTCAGAGTAAAGACAGAGTAAAGTCAGAGTAAAGACAGAGTAAAGACAGAGTAAAGTCAGAGTCAAATCAGAGTAAAGTCAGAGTAAAGACAGAGTAAAGTCAGAGTAAAGTCAGAGTAAAGTCAGAGTAAAGTCAGAGTAAAGACAGAGTAAAGACAGAGTAAAATCAGAGTAAAGTCAGAGTAAAGACAGAGTAAAGTCAGAGTCAAATCAGAGTAAAGTCAGAGTAAAGACAGAGTAAAGTCAGAGTAAAGACAGAGTCAAATCAGAGTAAAGTCAGAGTAAAGTCAGAGTAAAGTCAGAGTAAAGACAGTAAAGACAGAGTCAAATCAGAGTAAAGTCAGAGTAAAGACAGAGTAAAATCAGAGTAAAGTCAGAGTAAAGTCAGAGTAAAGTCAGAGTAAAGCCAGAGTAAAGACAGAGTAAAGTCAGAGTAAAGTCAGAGTAAAGTCAGAGTAAAGACAGAGTAAAGTCAGAGTAAAGACAGAGTAAAGACAGAGTAAAGTCAGAGTCAAATCAGAGTAAAGTCAGAGTAAAGACAGAGTAAAGTCAGAGTAAAGTCAGAGTAAAGTCAGAGTAAAGTCAGAGTAAAGACAGAGTAAAGACAGAGTAAAATCAGAGTAAAGTCAGAGTAAAGACAGAGTAAAGTCAGAGTCAAATCAGAGTAAAGTCAGAGTAAAGACAGAGTAAAGTCAGAGTAAAGACAGAGTAAAGTCAGAGTAAAGTCAGAGTAAAGCCAGAGTAAAGACAGAGTAAAGTCAGAGTAAAGTCAGAGTAAAGTCAGAGTAAAGACAGAGTAAAGTCAGAGTAAAGACAGAGTAAAGACTGAGTAAAGTCAGAGTCAAATCAGAGTAAAGTCAGAGTAAAGACAGAGTAAAGTCAGAGTAAAGCCAGAGTAAAGCCAGAGTAAAGTCAGAGTAAAGTCAGAGTAAAGTCAGAGTAAAGACAGAGTAAAGACAGAGTAAAGTCAGAGTAAAGACAGAGTAAAGTCAGAGTAAAGACAGAGTAAAGACTGAGTAAAGTCAGAGTCAAATCAGAGTAAAGTCAGAGTAAAGACAGAGTAAAGTCAGAGTAAAGTCAGAGTAAAGACAGAGTAAAGACAGAGTAAAGTCAGAGTAAAGACAGAGTAAAGACAGAGTAAAGTCAGAGTAAAGTCAGAGTAAAGACAGAGTAAAGTCAGAGTAAAGACAGAGTAAAGTCAGAGTAAAGTCAGAGTAAAGTCAGAGTAAAGTCAGAGTAAAGACAGAGTAAAGAGTAAAGTCAGAGTAAAGACAGAGTAAAGTCAGAGTAAAGACAGAGTAAAGACAGAGTAAAGTCAGAGTAAAGACAGAGTAAAGTCAGAGTAAAGACAGAGTAAAGTCAGAGTAAAGTCAGAGTAAAGACAGAGTAAAGACAGAGTAAAGTCAGAGTAAAGACAGAGTAAAGTCAGAGTAAAGACAGAGTAAAGACAGAGTCAAATCAGAGTAAAGTCAGAGTAAAGACAGAGTAAAGTCAGAGTAAAGTCAGAGTAAAGACAGAGTAAAGTCAGATTAAAACCAGAGTAAAGACAGAGTAAAGACAGAGTAAAGTCAGAGTAAAGTCAGAGTAAAGACAGAGTAAAGTCAGAGTAAAGACAGAGTAAAGACAGAGTAAAGTCAGAGTCAAATCAGAGTAAAGTCAGAGTAAAGACAGAGTAAAGACAGAGTAAAGTCAGAGTAAAGTCAGAGTAAAGTCAGAGTAAAGACAGAGTCAAATCAGAGTAAAGTCAGAGTAAAGTCAGAGTAAAGTCAGAGTAAAGACAGAGTAAAGACAGAGTAAAGTCAGAGTCAAATCAGAGTAAAGTCAGAGTAAAGACAGAGTAAAGTCAGAGTAAAGTCAGAGTAAAGTCAGAGTAAAGCCAGAGTAAAGTCAGAGTAAAGTCAGAGTAAAGACAGAGTAAAATCAGAGTAAAGTCAGAGTAAAGTCAGAGTAAAGTCAGAGTAAAGCCAGAGTAAAGACAGAGTAAAGTCAGAGTAAAGTCAGAGTACAGACAGAGTAAAGACAGAGTAAAGTCAGAGTAAAGTCAGAGTCAAATCAGAGTAAAGTCAGAGTAAAGACAGAGTAAAGTCAGAGTAAAGTCAGAGTAAAGTCAGAGTAAAGTCAGAGTAAAGACAGAGTCAAATCAGAGTAAAGTCAGAGTAAAGTCAGAGTAAAGTCAGAGTAAAGACAGAGTAAAGACAGAGTAAAGTCAGAGTCAAATCAGAGTAAAGTCAGAGTAAAGACAGAGTAAAGTCAGAGTAAAGTCAGAGTAAAGTCAGAGTAAAGTCAGAGTAAAGCCAGAGTAAAGACAGAGTAAAGTCAGAGTAAAGTCAGAGTAAAGTCAGAGTAAAGACAGAGTAAAATCAGAGTAAAGTCAGAGTAAAGTCAGAGTAAAGCCAGAGTAAAGACAGAGTAAAGTCAGAGTAAAGTCAGAGTAAAGACAGAGTAAAGTCAGAGTAAAGACAGAGTAAAGACAGAGTAAAGTCAGAGTCAAATCAGAGTAAAGTCAGAGTAAAGACAGAGTAAAGACAGAGTAAAGTCAGAGTCAAATCAGAGTAAAGTCAGAGTAAAGACAGAGTAAAGTCAGAGTAAAGTCAGAGTAAAGTCAGAGTAAAGACAGAGTAAAGACAGAGTAAAATCAGAGTAAAGTCAGAGTAAAGACAGAGTAAAGTCAGAGTCAAATCAGAGTAAAGTCAGAGTAAAGACAGAGTAAAGTCAGAGTAAAGACAGAGTAAAGTCAGAGTAAAGTCAGAGTAAAGCCAGAGTAAAGACAGAGTAAAGTCAGAGTAAAGTCAGAGTAAAGTCAGAGTAAAGACAGAGTAAAGTCAGAGTAAAGACAGAGTAAAGACTGAGTAAAGTCAGAGTCAAATCAGAGTAAAGTCAGAGTAAAGACAGAGTAAAGTCAGAGTAAAGCCAGAGTAAAGCCAGAGTAAAGCCAGAGTAAAGTCAGAGTAAAGTCAGAGTAAAGACAGAGTAAAGTCAGAGTAAAGACAGAGTAAAGTCAGAGTAAAGACAGAGTAAAGACTGAGTAAAGTCAGTCAAATCAGAGTAAAGTCAGAGTAAAGACAGAGTAAAGTCAGAGTAAAGTCAGAGTAAAGACAGAGTAAAGACAGAGTAAAGTCAGAGTAAAGACAGAGTAAAGACAGAGTAAAGTCAGAGTAAAGTCAGAGTAAAGACAGAGTAAAGTCAGAGTAAAGACAGAGTAAAGTCAGAGTAAAGTCAGAGTAAAGTCAGAGTAAAGTCAGAGTAAAGACAGAGTAAAGAGAGTAAAGTCAGAGTAAAGACAGAGTAAAGTCAGAGTAAAGACAGAGTAAAGACAGAGTAAAGTCAGAGTAAAGACAGAGTAAAGTCAGAGTAAAGACAGAGTAAAGTCAGAGTAAAGTCAGAGTAAAGACAGAGTAAAGACAGAGTAAAGTCAGAGTAAAGACAGAGTAAAGTCAGAGTAAAGACAGAGTAAAGACAGAGTCAAATCAGAGTAAAGTCAGAGTAAAGACAGAGTAAAGTCAGAGTAAAGTCAGAGTAAAGACAGAGTAAAGTCAGATTAAAACCAGAGTAAAGACAGAGTAAAGACAGAGTAAAGACAGAGTAAAGTCAGAGTAAAGACAGAGTAAAGACAGAGTAAAGTCAGAGTAAAGTCAGAGTAAAGTCAGAGTAAAGACAGAATAAAGACAGAGTAAAGTCAGAGTAAAGTCAGAGTCAAGTCAGAGTCAAATCAGAGTCAAGTCAGAGTAAAGACAGAGTAAAGTCAGAGTCAAATCAGAGTAAAGTCAGAGTCAAATCAGAGTAAAGTCAGAGTAAAGACAGAGTAAAGTCAGAGTAAAGTCAGAGTAAAGACAGAGTAAAGACAGTAAAGTCAGAGTAAAGTCAGAGTAAAGTCAGTAAAGACAGAGTAAAGTCAGAGTCAAATCAGAGTAAAGTCAGAGTAAAGACAGAGTAAAGTCAGAGTCAAATCAGAGTAAAGTCAGAGTAAAGACAGAGTAAAGTCAGAGTAAAGTCAGAGTAAAGTCAGAGTAAAGACAGAGTAAAGTCAGAGTCAAATCAGAGTAAAGTCAGAGTAAAGACAGAGTAAAGTCAGAGTAAAGTCAGAGTAAAGTCAGAGTAAAGACAGAGTAAAGACAGAGTAAAGTCAGAGTAAAGACAGAGTAAAGTCAGAGTAAAGTCAGAGTAAAGTCAGAGTAAAGACAGAGTAAAGTCAGAGTCAAATCAGAGTAAAGTCAGAGTAAAGACAGAGTAAAGTCAGAGTCAAATCAGAGTAAAGACAGAGTAAAGTCAGAGTAAAGTCAGTAAAGACAGAGTAAAGTCAGAGTAAAGACAGAGTAAAGTCAGAGTAAAGTCAGAGTAAAGTCAGAGTAAAGTCAGAGTAAAGACAGAGTAAAGTCAGAGTCAAATCAGAGTAAAGACAGAGTAAAGTCAGAGTAAAGTCAGAGTAAAGACAGAGTAAAGTCAGAGTAAAGACAGAGTAAAGTCAGAGTCAAATCAGAGTAAAGACAGAGTAAAGTCAGAGTAAAGACAGAGTAAAGTCAGAGTAAAGTCAGAGTAAAGACAGAGTAAAGTCAGAGTCAAATCAGAGTAAAGTCAGAGTAAAGACAGAGTAAAGTCAGAGTAAAGTCAGAGTCAAATCAGAGTAAAGACAGAGTAAAGTCAGAGTAAAGTCAGAGTAAAGACAGAGTAAAGTCAGAGTAAAGACAGAGTAAAGTCAGAGTCAAATCAGAGTAAAGTCAGAGTAAAGTCAGAGTAAAGACAGAGTAAAGTCAGAGTAAAGACAGAGTAAAGTCAGAGTCAAATCAGAGTAAAGACAGAGTAAAGACAGAGTAAAGACAGAGTAAAGACAGAGTAAAGTCAGAGTAAAGACAGAGTAAAGTCAGAGTAAAGTCAGAGTAAAGACAGAGTAAAGACAGAGTAAAGTCAGAGTAAAGACAGAGTAAAGACAGAGTAAAGACAGAGTCAAATCAGAGTAAAGTCAGAGTAAAGACAGAGTAAAGTCAGAGTAAAGTCAGAGTAAAGTCAGAGTAAAGACAGAGTAAAGACAGAGTCAAATCAGAGTAAAGTCAGAGTAAAGACAGAGTAAAGTCAGAGTCAAATCAGAGTAAAGTCAGAGTCAAATCAGAGTAAAGACAGAGTAAAGTCAGAGTAAAGTCAGAGTAAAGTCAGAGTAAAGACAGAGTAAAGACAGTCAAATCAGAGTAAAGTCAGAGTCAAATCAGAGTAAAGTCAGAGTAAAGACAGTAAAGACAGAGTCAAATCAGAGTAATGTCAGAGTAAAGACAGAGTAAAGTCAGAGTCAAATCAGAGTAAAGTCAGAGTCAAATCAGAGTAAAGACAGAGTAAAGTCAGAGTCAAATCAGAGTAAAGTCAGAGTAAAGTCTGAGTAAA
The DNA here is from genome assembly GCA_029959045.1 of Taenioides sp. WSHXM2023. Lineage (NCBI taxonomy): Eukaryota > Metazoa > Chordata > Actinopteri > Gobiiformes > Gobiidae > Taenioides > Taenioides sp. WSHXM2023. The sequence continues at coordinate 1,659,911 of CM057093.1, read as the reverse complement.
GTCAGAGTAAACACTGGTGTTTGAGCAGGTCGTAGTCGTGAGTAAACAGTCGTGCGCTCGTGTTTGAGCAGTGGTGACACGGGCTAAAGTACAAGCACAGGCTACAGTAAATATATGTTTAATTTAACATCATGACATCATGAAGTGTGGGAGTTCTGTTTAAGAATGAGGAAATACAACTGAACCAGGACTAAACCAGGACTAACCCAGGACTAAACCAGTAGTAGCCTAGTGGTAGTCGTTGTAGTAGTAGTACATAGTAGTACAACGGTGTAGTAGTGTCATATCACCAGACATAGTAACAGTAGTAGTAATAGTAGTAGTAGCAGTTACACAGTATTATTAATAAAAGTAGTAGTAGTATTTGGTAGTAGTAGTATTAGTATTTGGTTTGTGTAGTGATGAGACTGCAGGGCTAAAGTCCAGAGGCGTTAGTGGATTCTGTTTTTTTTTTTTTTTTTGTTTTGTTTTTTTGTGGAATTCTGATAAATGTATTTACTCCTAAAACTCGATCCCTGGTTTGAGCCACTGCGTCTGAAAAAGAAAAGAGAAAATCTTTATTTTTACTAAACGAACAAAAGGAATGAGCTCAAAGAGGTGATTAAAACGCCGATGACAGGGACACAAAACACCCTAAAGATCATTACATTTAAGATTTGACAACAGATTTTTTATTTTTCCCCCAGTTTTTTTTTTCCTAGTTGAAAATCACAACGTCACACTGGTCATGTTTCACTTTTCCACATATGTGACATTTGATATCGACAGACCTCACGTGTCTTTTATACAATACTGTTGGTTTGGATCTTTTATGTTAAGAAATATGATTACTTCACTTCACAGTTAATTGGCCTTTAAATATATTTAAACTAATAATTTATGAATGACAAGGACCGAAATCAACAGTAACAACAGTTTTCTGCCAATTCTGGTTTGTTTTCTGAGTTTAAATATCTTTATTACCAATATAAACATTTACTTTGTTTGTTTGTATTTGGTAGTAATTTACATTTACATTTGCAGTTACAGTTATAATTACATTTACAGTTACAGAATTATAAATCCATAAAACTGATTTATTCTTGACAAAAACACTGGACCTGCTGGACAGGTGGTCGGTGTTTCAGATTTCGACGATTCTCCAGTTATGGACAGTTTTGGTTAAACTAATTTTTCTGTAAATCTCTGTTCTAACGGCCTCTGTTCTTCTTTTACAGTACGAACTCGTGGAGATCAGGGTAAAACACAAACACACACAAATAAACATACAGACACACACAGACACACACACACACAGACACACACACACACATACACACACACACACACACACACACACTCGTAATGCGTAATATTTGTCATTGTACTTTCAGGATCACCATGGTAACCGTGTGGCTCAGTGGTTGGAGCACAGTTCATCTGGGAGGATCCTACAGTTGACCTTTGACCTTGACCCTCAGGCCATAGAGGGAACCTACTCTGTGTCTGTGAAGGTCAAAGGGCAGGAGTACCCCATCACTCACCCATTCCAGGTGGAGAAGTATGGTGAGGATACTACTACTACTACTACTACTACTACTACTACTACTACTACTACTACTACTACTAACTACTAACTACTATTACTACTACTGCTACACGTTCTTTCCTTTTAGTCTTTGCCACATTAGTTTCTCCAAAGCTGCTCAGACACAAATCAGAGTACTGCATAAACACACGCACATATTCACTTTATTCCGGAAGCTGCCGTGGGCGCCGCCATCATCGTTGGGGTTGGAAGCAACGCCACAAGAGGGCGCAGTTTAGGGGGCGTGGTTTAGAGGGCGTGGTTTAGGGGGTGCGGTTTAAGGGGCGCGGTTTAGAGGGCGTGGTTTAGAGGGCGTGGTTTAGGGGGTGTGGTTTAGGGGGCACGGTTTAGGGGGCGTGGTTTAGGGGGTGTGGTTTAGGGGGCGCGGTTTAGAGGGCGTGGTTTAGAGGGCGTGGTTTAGGGGGTGTGGTTTAGGGGGCGCGGTTTAGGGGGCGTGGTTTAGGGGGTGCGGTTTAAGGGGCGCGGTTTAGAGGGCGTGGTTTAGAGGGCGTGTTTAGGGGGTGTGGTTTAGGGGGCACGGTTTAGGGGGCGTGGTTTAGGGGGTGCGGTTTAAGGGGCGCGGTTTAGAGGGCGTGGTTTAGAGGGCGTGGTTTAGGGGGTGCGGTTTAAGGGGCGCGGTTTAGAGGGCGTGGTTTAGGGGGTGTGGTTTAGGGGGCACGGTTTAGGGGGCGTGGTTTAGGGGGTGTGGTTTAGGGGGCGCGGTTTAGAGGGCGTGGTTTAGGGGGTGTGGTTTAGGGGGCGCGGTTTAAGGGGCATGGTTTAGGGGGCGTGGTTTAAGGGGCGTGGTTTAGGGGGTGCGGTTTACGGGGCATGGTTTAGGGGCGCGGTTTAAGGGGCATTGTTTAGGGGCGTGGTTTAAGGGGCGTGTTTAAGGGGCGTGGTTTAGGGGGCGTGGTTTAGGGGCGTGGTTTAGGAGCGTTTAGGGACCAAAGTGGGCGGGGCCAAGGTAAATACAGTCTATGATGAACTGTTCACATTTACATAATCTGATCACTCCAGAAATCAGATCATGATTTGCTACTGATGTCTTCAACATTTCCTGAGGGTGTGATGCTAACTGTAGGCACTGCTCTGTCTGAAGCTCTGTTAGACTTTAATCTGAGCTTTATTAGAACAAAATCTGACCAGGAAGAGCTAACTTATCTGGATTTTTTTTTTTTTATTCCACCATAGAGATATGTGTAGAACAGCCCCAGTGTGATGTCACAAAGTGCAAAGTGTCAAAAGTGAATTGACTTTTCATTTTTTTTTCTAGTTCTGCCAAAGTTTTCTGTTGAACTGGAGGTTCCAGCTGAAGTCAGCATCGCTCTGGAAGAACTCTCCTTTAAAGTGTGTGCAAAGTGAGTCAGATGCCCTTCCGTCCTCCTGCATACCTCCCTGTGCCTCAGATGCCCTCCCAGATGTTGTGCTGTGGTTGGATAATGGTGTTGTACGTGATTGTTTTCAGATACACGTTTGGTCAGTCAGTGCCGGGGCCGGTGGAGGTCAGTGTGTGCAGAGCTTCAGGGAGGTCCAGAGGAGGCCTGAGTCTGAACGTGAACCACCCTCCACCCCCTGTATGCCATAAAGAAGTACAGGAGGTATATAATAGTACTGCTACTGCTACTGCTACTACTATTACTACTACTGCAGTAAAAGTATTTAAATTTGTAGGTGCCCAGAGATGGCTGTGCGTCCTTCTCCGTTCCAACGGCTCAGTTCAAAAACGGTTCCCGGATGGACTCTGAATACAGCATAAACGCTGTGGTGACCGAAGAGGGGACAGGTAACTCAAACTACCACTACTACTACTACCACTACTACTACTACTACTACTACTACTACTACTATTACTTTATTTTTATGTTTTTATTGTTTATGTGAATAGAGGCAGATACACAGACACAGATGAACACTTGATCTGGTGCAGGTGTCACAGGGTTTACAGCCAATTCACAACATCAGCCCCCAGAACGACTTTAAACTTGTCACTCAAAAGCAGTGGGTTTGTTGGATGAAAAAGCAATAAATACAGTGTATACAATACAGTACTACTACTACTGTTGTCAACATCGCGGTACTGCAGGGGTGACCTGAGTCCTTTTCTGTTAATCACAGCATTGGCAGTGCAGTACAGTGCAGTACAGTACAGTGCAGTACAGTGCAGTACAGTGCAGTACAGTACAGTGCAGTGCAGTGCAGTACAGTGCAGTGCAGTGCAGTGCAGTGCAGTACAGTACAGTGCAGTGCAGTGCAGTGCAGTGCAGTACAGTACAGTGCAGTACAGTACAGTGCAGTGCAGTACAGTGCAGTACAGTGCAGTACAGTACAGTGCAGTACAGTACAGTGCAGTGCAGTACAGTGCAGTACAGTGCAGTGCAGTGCAGTACAGTACAGTGCAGTACAGTGCAGTGCAGTGCAGTGCAGTACAGTACAGTGCAGTACAGTACAGTGCAGTGCAGTGCAGTGCAGTACAGTGCAGTGCAGTGCAGTGCAGTGCAGTGCAGTACAGTGCAGTGCAGTGCAGTGCAGTACAGTGCAGTGCAGTACAGTACAGTGCAGTACAGTGCAGTGCAGTGCAGTGCAGTGCAGTGCAGTACAGTGCAGTGCAGTACAGTGCAGTGCAGTGCAGTGCAGTACAGTACAGTGCAGTACACTGCAGTGCAGTACAGTGCAGTGCAGTGCAGGAGAGGCACAGTCTTACAGTTCTACGACACACAGAGGTTCACAGCTGCAGAGTTGGTGTCAGACCAGAGCACCGGGAGGGAAACATTTCTTAGTCCGGTTCTTTAAACTGTGGTTTGAACCTGACTCCTGATCGTTCTCCTCAGACCTGAAGCAGGCCGCGATGCAGAAAATCAAGATCTTATATGAAATTGGAAAAGTGGAGTTTGTGAATCCTCCCAAAAGATACAAGTCTGGTGAAGTACTGGAGCTGCAGGTACTTTTACTCACTCACTTTTGAGCTTTCAACCGTTTTATGACACTGGTTCCTCATCAGAAACATGCCTGAAGAGGTTTTGTAGTGATCTCTGCCAGGCACAATTCTAAAACAAGTTTCACTTTTGTTTTTGTGCTCTGAGTCAAAAGTCACTCCCCCTTCAGAGCGCCGTCACAATTAGTGTGCGCCCCACTAAACTACTGCACATCACATCTGGAGTAGTGTCGTGTTTTGTCTCATGTTTTTGTATATTTATGGAAAATTGTTGTGTGGGAACATGGGTGACGTCGGCCTGTGGGCGGAGCTTTGGACAGAATCTTACTGCTGCCGTAAGGAGGGTTTGAATAGGGCCCTGGAGAGATCACTAAATTACTGAAACATTCATGGATGACTCTAAAACCTCTTCAGACATGTTTTTGATGAGGGAACATTATAACATGGTAGAAAGCTCCAAAAAGTCGATTTTGCTGAATACAAAATGTACAGATTGTACAAAGCAGATGTGAGTGAACGGCCTGTTTAAACGTTTCTGTGCAGGTGAAGGTGGTGCATTTTAATGACACACCTGTCCCCCACACTGAGGTCCATCTGCTCACAAACACCTACAACTGGATCCAAAAACTGAAGACCGACCAGGACGGACACGCCACCTTCAGCTTCAACACCAGCTCCTACTCAAGCCCTATCAGTCTCAAGGTGGGTCCAGAGGTAGACCTGGGATAGACCTGGTTTAGTCCTGGTTTAGTCCTGGTTTGGACCTGGTGTAGGCCATGGTAAATGAAGTTATTTTATTAACATAAATGTGTTGTTGCAGTTTGTATCTGCTGATCCTTGGGAGATCACAGACATGGTGGTCGTACCTCCTGGTCAGATCTCTGTGTTAAGCAGAGCCGGGTCTGGTCAGGACTTGGTGCCACAGGTGCAAACTGTTGTTGTGCCTTTAGGCAAGACACTTCATCCACATGAACGTGGTGTGTGAGTGTTGGTGGTCGGAGGGGCCGATGGTGCTGATTGGCAGCCTCTTCCATCAGTCTGCCCCAGGGCAGCCGAGGCTACAATAGTTACTTAACTCCACTGTGTGGAGTGAATGAAAAATTAAAACAATCACAAAGCAACTCTGAGCATCTGGGAAAAACAGACCTGTGGTCAGCAGATCATGTGGAACGAGGCCTGAGCCTCAAATGCAGCACTGAAAGTCGATTCTACTGAGTTTCCTTCAGGTTTTTATAGAAGCTCCTGTGTCATTTTGTGGAACACTTAGTTCTTTGTATTGATACTTGGCAGTGACATCACGCTGGGGCTGTTCTGCCTGTGTACCTATGGTGGATTGTTCAGCAGTTACCATGGTGACCCAGTGCACACATTAGTAATAACTACCAAAAAAAAAAATGTAAGAAAAAATACAAAATGGATTTAAAAAGCACATTTTCAGGAGCCTTTGATCAGTGCGAGCGTTCATGGTCCTGTTTAGGAGTTTGATTTTCAACTAAAAGGTGAGAGCGACAAACTGAAAAACTGTTGGCTAATGCTAATGCTAATGCTAGCTTGTGACTGTAATGTTCTTTAGAGGGACTTGTTTAACAGCACAAATCAGCTCACCTGTTGGAGTTTTGGATAAGTCAGTTCTTTATGGTCAGATTGTGTTCTAATAAAGCTAAGATTAAAGTCTAACATGAGTAACAGAGCTTCAGACAGAGCAGTGCTTACAGTTAGCATCACACCCCCAGAGAATGTTGATGACATCAGCTGCAACGTATCAGTTTGAAGGATTGTGAGTAAAAATATTGAGAAACCATTTAAAAACCCGTCTCTGTCCTCCACAGGCCAGTCTGTATCAGCAGCACAGACTCAATTACCTGGAGCCTCACTTCAGCTCTGCGTCCCTGTGGCTGCAGCTGTACAAACCCGTCTACCTCCACACCAGGACCACCAGCACTCTGGAGGTCAAGGGGGAGGACCGGACCCTGGCGTGTGGGGCCAAAGAGAGCTTCACTGTGGGCTACGCCATCGTGGGCGAGGGCCAAGGGATCGCCACCATCATCTACCTGGTGAGTGTGTGGCCCTCGCGCTAGAGGTCTGCACGGGACAGAATTTTCAATCCTGCTCCCGCCCGCACCTGCACTGTGCAGTCCCGCTCCCGCCCGCACCCGCACTGTGCAGTCCCGCTCCCGCCCGCACCCGCACTGTGCAGTCCCGCTCCTGCCCGCGCTTGCAAAGAATTGTAATTTTCATTCCCGCTCCCGCCCACATCTGCAATATTTTGTCCCGCTCAGAGGACGGCACGGTTGCTCATGTACTCGCACAGTGTGACATCACCCACAGCGTTCGGCTCCAGTCAAATGAAGCTTACTGAGGCTGTTAGCTGAGTTCCATATTAGGAATAGGAATTGATTTACGAACCATGAAAAAAAAAAAACTCGGATCATGTAGCGCGGGTGACGATTTTTCAATACAAAGAGAATTGGAGCCAGAGTCGACAGAGCCAGAAGCGCGCCCATGTCTGTGTACTAAGAACATAAACAGACCAGGTGACAGCACACGTCCTTGGGGAGAACCTGCGCAGGTGAACCAACACTTTTAAGTTCCTCAGACCTAAGAAGTTTTTTTTTTTTTCTTGTAACTAAACTAAATACTGTTGTGTCCTTCTCCAGATCCTGTCCCGAGGACGCATCGTTACATATGGACATTACAGCACGTACATGGACACAAGTACGAGTCTAATGTAGTTTTACTTTTACTGTGTGTGTGTGTGTGTGTGTGCGTGTGCGTGTGCGTGTGTGTGTGTGTGAGTGTCAATGTGTGTGTGTGTATGTGTGTGTAAACAGAGCCATGAGGTAGTAGCAGCTGTAGATGCACTAGGAGTAAAAAAGGGCAGTAGTACTCAGTGATGTAGAATGTGTAGTAGTAGTAGTAGTAGTAGTAGTAGTAGTAGTAGTAGTAGTAGTAGTAGTAGTGTGATTATTATTTTCTTCCCTCTCAGTGATGGAGGGGGAGTTGACCTTTTACCTGGAGGTCACAAGTGACATGGCTCCTGCTGTCGCCCTGGTGACCTACGCCGTCCTGCCCAGTGAAAACGTCATCGCCGCATCCAAAGAGTACCCCACAGAGAAGTGCTTCACCAACAAGGTACAAGTACTGAAACCAGGTACAAGTACTGCAAGTAGAGTACTCCACAGAGAAGTGCTTCACCAACAAGGTACAAGTACTGAAACCAGGTACAAGTACTGCAAGTAGAGTACTCCACAGAGAAGTGCTTCACCAACAAGGTACAAGTACTGCAACCAGATACAAGTACTGCAACCAGATACAAGTACTGCAACTAGAGTACTCCACAGAGAAGTGCTTCACCAACAAGGTACAAGTACTGAAACCAGGTACAAGTACTGCAAGTAGAGTACTCCACAGAGAAGTGCTTCACCAACAAGGTACAAGTACTGAAACCAGGTACAAGTACTGCAAGTAGAGTACTCCACAGAGAAGTGCTTCACCAACAAGGTACAAGTACTGCAACCAGATACAAGTACTGCAACCAGGTACAAGTACTGCAACCAGGTACAAGTACTGCAACCAGGTAGGAGTACTGCAACTAGAGTACTCCACAGAGAAGTGCTTCACCAACAAGGTACAAGTACTGCAACCAGGTACGAGTACTGCAACCAGGTACAAGTACTGAAAGTAGAGTACTCCACAGAGAAGTGCTTCACCAACAAGGTACAAGTACTGAAACCAGGTACAAGTACTGCAAGTAGAGTACTCCACAGAGAAGTGCTTCACCAACAAGGTACAAGTACTGCAACCAGATACAAGTACTGCAACCAGATACAAGTACTGCAACTAGAGTACTCCACAGAGAAGTGCTTCACCAACAAGGTACAAGTACTGAAACCAGGTACAAGTACTGCAAGTAGAGTACTCCACAGAGAAGTGCTTCACCAACAAGGTACAAGTACTGAAACCAGGTACAAGTACTGCAAGTAGAGTACTCCACAGAGAAGTGCTTCACCAACAAGGTACAAGTACTGCAACCAGATACAAGTACTGCAACCAGGTACAAGTACTGCAACCAGGTACAAGTACTGCAACCAGGTACAAGTACTGCAACCAGGTAGGAGTACTGCAACTAGAGTACTCCACAGAGAAGTGCTTCACCAACAAGGTACAAGTACTGCAACCAGGTACGAGTACTGCAACCAGGTACAAGTACTGAAAGTAGAGTACTCCACAGAGAAGTGCTTCACCAACAAGGTACAAGTACTGCAACAAGGTACAAGTACTGCAACCAGGTACGAGTACTGCAACAAGGTACAAGTACATGACAAAAGGAGAAATTTAATTTGTCAACTGGACAGAGTTTATTTGGTCGAATACGTTTCTCAGCTCATCCAAGCTGCTTCTTCAGTTCTGGTCAGATGCTGGCGGACACTGCTTTATATCTGCCTGAAGGGGGCGCTAACTACAATGAAATGACTCTGAGACTAACACATCTATTTATTTACAGTTTCTGTTAGTCAGGTGAGTCTATTCAATATGGAGTGGGAGTGGGGGAGTAGTTAGCAGAACCATTCAGGGCCATGATGGTGTTTTCACACCTCTGGACATGTCCTGCTAGTCCCATTGTTTTCTCTGTTTGTTTTGATTTAGGTTTGAGGATAGAGTTATAGATGGAGACAAATGATGTCTGAGACCTCCATTTCTGTTCAAGGAAGGATTCTCTTTCTTGACAAAAATAGTTTCTTTAACTCCTCCTCTCAAACCAGTTCTTTTCTCTGGCCAAGATCTGGACCTCACTGTCCTCAAAGGAGTGGCCCGTGGCTTTTAGGTGGAGATGTACGGCAGACTGAGGTCCTTTTAGGTGGAGATGTACGGCAGACTGAGGTCCTTTTAGGTGGAGATGTACGGCAGACTGAGGTCCTTTTAGGTGGAGATGTACGGCAGACTGAGGTCCTTTTAGGTGGAGATGTACGGCAGACTGAGGTCCTTTTAGGTGGAGATGTACGGCAGTCTGAAGTCCTTTTAGGTGGAGATGTACGGCAGTCTGAGGTCCTTTTAGGTGGAGATGTACGGCAGACTGAGGTCCTTTTAGGTGGAGATGTACGGCAGTCTGAAGTCCTTTTAGGTGGAGATGTACGGCAGTCTGAGGTCCACTCTCGCTCTCCCGTCTGTGTTGGTACATTCTCTCGTGAAGTGGCTGTTTTGTTTCTCCAATGTAGCGCTCACTGCAGTAAGAGTAGTAGCAGCAGCAGTAGTAGTACTAGTAGCAGTAGCTGTAGTAATAGTAGTAGCAGTAGTAGCAGTAGTAGTAGTAGTATTAGTAGTATCTGTGTATATTCCAGGTGGAGTTGCAGTTCTCTCCTCCGTCCTCCGTCCCCGGGGAGGACAGCTCTCTCTCCGTCTCCGCCGCTCCTCTGTCTCTGTGTGGACTCAGCGCCGTGGACAAGAGCATCCACATCCTCAAACCAGGGAAAAGTCTGGACCCAGACAAGGTACTGGACCAGGACTGGACCAGGACTGGACCAGGTACTAGACCAGGACTGTACCAGGACTGCACCAGGACTAGACCAGAATGGGACCAGGACTAGACCAGGACTGGACCAGGACTGGACCAGGTACTAGACCAGGACTGGACCAGGACTGGACCAGGTACTAGACCAGGACTGGACCAGGTACTAGACCAGGACTGTACCAGGACTGGATCAGGACTAGACCAGAATGGGACCAGGACTGTACCAGGACTGGACCAGGACTAGACCAGAATGGGACCAGGACTGGACCAGGACTGGACCAGGACTGGACCAGGTACTAGACCAGGACTGGACCAGGACTAGACCAGAATGGGACCAGCACTGGACCAGGACTGGACCAGGACTGGACCAGGACTGGACCAGGACTGGACCAGGTACTAGACCAGGACTGGACCAGGACTAGACCAGAATGGGACCAGGACTGGACCAGGACTGGACCAGGACTGGACCAGGGCTAGAGCAGGTACTAGACCAGGATTAGAACTAGGACTGAACCAGCACTAAACTAGGACTAAACCAGGTCTAAACTAGAGCTAAACCAGGACTGAACCAGGTCTAAACCAGGACTAAACCAGGACTAAACCAGGACTAAACCAGGACTGAACCAGGTCTAAACCAGGACTGAACCAGGTCTAAACCAGATCTTTCTCTACAGTTCTTGTCCCTTTTGCCGGTCCGAAGAGCAGAGGCTTTTCCTGATCGTGTTGAGGACACTCAGAGCTGTATAAAAGTGCGCTCCAGACGATATATTCATTATTCACAGAAGAACCCCAATGATGTCTACCAAGAACTCAAGGTACAGTTACACCAGATGCCCTTCCGTCCTGTGTCCTAGTGCACTTTAAAGGTCCTAAAGACTTGACTCTTGTTGAGTTTTAAATCATGTTCTAATGTTGTTTCCTCCTCAAAAACAGACCTGGAGTTGTGTCTGTTTCATTCACATGTTTGAGGAACTCTTTATTATTAGTCTGTTTATATCTACAAAGCTCCAAACGCTCTGTTCCACCTTGTGATGTCATCAAGTGGTAGTTTTTAAGTGAACAGCTCCTTTTACCTTCAGCTCGGACGTTTGTGATGAGGAACGACATTAGAATAGATGAGAAAACAGTGTAACCTGGACCCTTTCACTATTTTATTCAGTTTTCTGTGGTTTTGGAGATGTTTCAGTGTGGTTTTCTCTCGTTGCAGAGGCGAGGACTCAAAATGGCGACCAACCTGTTTATCCGGACGCCAGATTGTGTGAACTTCAGGGGGATCGAGTACCATAACATCAACTATGTGCCGTACAGATCCCGCGGCTGTGAGCGTCACTGTAGAACAATAACAATAAGAAAGAATTTCAAAAGTACTGGTTTAGTTCTGGCTCACTCCTGACTCAGTCCTGGTTGAGTCCTACTTTAGTCCTGACTCAGTCCTGATTTAGCCCTTCTTTTGTGCTGGGTCTGTCCTGGTTCAGCCCTGGTTCAATCCTTGTTCAGTCCTGGTTTAGTTCTGGGTCAGTCCTGGTTTAGTCCTGGTTTAGTCCTGGTTTAATCCTGGTTCAGTCCTGGTTCAGTCCTGGTTTAGTCCTGGTTTAGTCCTGGTTTAGTCCTGGTTCAGTCCTGGTTCAGTCCTGGTTCAGTCCTGGTTTAGTCCTGGTTTAGTCCTGGTTCAGTCCTGGTTCAGTCCTGGTTCAGTCCTGGTTTGTTTCAGATGGGGGCACTTTGAGAGGGATGCCGGTGCCTCAGATACTTTCCTCGGTAGGCTCTGCTCCTCCTCCTCCTCCTCCTCCTCCTCCTCCTCCTCCCATCGTCACGGTCCGGACCTTCTTCCCCGAGACTTGGATCTGGGACCTGGTGGAAGTGGGGTGAGTCTGCACACTCCTCGCTTAGTCCCAGTTTAGTCTTGGTTTTATATTAATCCTCGTTCAACCCTGGTTTAGTCCTGGTTCAGTCCTGGCTCAGTCCTGGTTCAAACCTGGCTCAGTCCTGGTTTAGTTCTGGCTCAGTCTTGGTTTAGTCCTGGTTCAGTCCTGGCTCAATCCTGGTTCAGTCCTGGTTTAGTCCTGTTTCAGTCCTGTTTCAGTCCTGGTTTAGTCCTGGTTCAGTCCTGGTTCAGTCCTGGTCTAGTCCTGGTTCAGTCCTGATTTAGTCCTGGTTTAATCCTGGTTGTGATCCTCCAGACCCTCGGGCCAGGCATCTCTGTCCGTCTCTGTCCCGGACACGATCACCACCTGGGAGACGGACGCCTTCTGTCTGTCCTCGGAGCAGGGAATCGGACTCGCGACCCGGCAGCAGCTCACAGTGTTCCAGCCGTTCTTCCTGGAGCTTGTCCTGCCGTACTCCATCATCCGAGGAGAGAGCTTCATCCTGAAGGCCACGGTCTTCAACTACCTCTCCTCCTGCATCATGGTGAGGTCGAGTGCTGGTGGTGGTGGTGGTAGTAGTAGTAGTAGTAGTAGTAGTAGTAGTAGTAGTAGTAGTAGTAGTAGTTGCAGTTGTAGTAGTAGTAGTAGTAGTAGTAGTAGTAGTAGTAGTAGTAGTTGCAGTTGTAGTAGTAGTAGTAGTAGTTGCAGTTGTAGTAGTAGTAGTAGTAGTAGTAGTAGTAGTAGTAGTAGTAGTAGTAGTAGTTGCAGTTGTAGTAGTAGTAGTAGTAGTTGTAGTAGTAGTAGTAGTCATATTGGTAATAAAAGGTATAGTAGTAGGTTGAGGTTGAGGTTCAGGTATAACCATAACCATAATTATGGTTTAGTCCTGGTTCATTCCTGGTATAGTCCCTGGTTTAGTCCTGGTTTAGTCCTGGTTTTCTCCTGATTTAGATCTGGTTTAGTCCTTGTTTAGACCTAGTTTAATCCTGGTTCAGTTCTCGTTTAGTCCTTGTAGTTCTTGTAGTAACACTTGTAACAGAACCACATGAGTGTCTTGCCCAAGGGCACAGCAGCAGTGTCCATGACCCTGTGTGCTCTGTGTCCCTCAGATGGATGTGCACGCGGCGCCCTCTGCTGGTTACACTCTGACCCCTCTGTCCTCGGACCAGTACCGGTCCTGTCTCTGTGGCAACGAGCGCAAGACTCTGAGCTGGACTCTGCTCGCCTCCTCCCTCGGTAACACGGCAACACTGTAAAGACACACTGCGGAACCTTCTGGAGGCGCTCACCTCTGTGATTCCATGGAAACAGCCAGACTAACAGTGGAGAACATTCTCCAGAGATAAATAAGTTTATACTGTGGAATATTATAGCCAAAGGAACAGTTTCCATGGAAACAAGCAGATTAAGGCTCTCTTCCAGGCCTAGTAAGAGTCAGGTTTGTGGAGAAGCAAGCCCGTTCATAGGACACATGTTTTTAGAAACTCAACCAAAATAAAAACAAACATGCTTTTATTTGACTCTGTGGGGCTTTAAAGCCACACTGCGGAATATTTCACCTGAGTAAAAGGACAATTCAGGTGCTTTTACTGGTGAAACATTCCCTGAAAAGCATGTGTCCTTACTGTGAGCAGGCTCGCCTCTCCATAGATCCAATTTAGTTCAGTCCTACTTTAGTACTAGTTCAGACCTGGTTTAGTCCTGGTTTAGACCTGGTTCGGTCCTGGTTCAGTCCTGGTTCAGTCCTGGTTCAGTCTCTTCTCTGTGTCTCAGGTGAGGTAAACGTTACCGTGACGGCAGAGTTGGTTGATTCTGAGGTCCCGTGTGATAACGAGGTCCAGAGCGTCCCCGAGAGAGGGCGCAAGGACGTGGTGACGCGGGCGCTCCGGGTCAAAGTGCGAAAAAAAAAATTCAGTTCAATTCAATTAAAAAAATACAAATATTTACAATAAAATCCATGTTTTTCTCCTCCTCAGGCCGAAGGAACAGAAGTGTCCAAGGCCTACAACTGGCTCCTCTGTCCCAAAGGTGTGTCAGATGCCCTCCCATCCTCTTGTACCCCTGTGTCAGATGCCCTCCCTGTGTCAGATGCCCTCCCTGCTCTATAATCCTGTTTTGGTTGATTTCAGGGGAGCTTCTGAAGGAGCAGGTGAATCTGACTCTGCCTGAAAACGTGATCCCTGGATCAGAACGGGCCTCGGTCTCTGTCGTGGGTGAGGTTTAAAGCTGCACTCTGTAACTTTTTAACATCATAATATGACATCAGCACCATCCTGGATTTTTTATTTCACTATTTAGTCCATAAATCAAGATAAGAACTTTAATAACAGACCAATGAGCTGCCCTCTTTCGCCGAGGTCACTCCCGCTAGCGTTAGCAACAGGTTAGCGTCGACAACGTTGCTAAGCGCCCGCCCCCCGCCAAACCCGAGCTGTGAGCGGTAAGAGGCTTTACCTTCAACACCCTCGCTCCTGATTGGCTCTTTGGTTGCTATGATACTCACAGTAGGAATTCCAAATATGGAGCTTGTCTCGGTATTGGCTTCCCTCGATGAGCTTCATTTGACTGAACGCTGTGGGAGACGTTTGACTCATTTTCTCCACTTCTTTCCTCCACAAATGCACAAAGCTCGTCTTTCTTTACGATTTTCACAAACTAAACTCTGTGTTTCCACTAAAATAAACTGTCCTCATTTATTCATATTTTCTGTCAGTTTTCACATTGTTTGTTTTCTGTTTTTTTGGTTTGTTTTTGTCACAGTGTGGTGTCTCAAAATTTAAAAAAATTGATAAAAAATAATGGAAGTTTAAAAAAAAAAGTAGTAAAGAAGTTCATATTTCAGTCTGTTAAAGCTGCACTATGTAATTTTTTGGCTGGGGGTCCGTCATCTGCTTGTTTCTATGGATACGTCATTGCTCTGCCTGGAATGTTCCACAGTGTGACATTAAACAGCTCTACTTTACATTTACTGTGAGCGGGGTCGCCTCTCCACAGATCTGACCTGGAACTTGATCTGGTTTGGTCTCCGTGAAGATAAAAAGGTTTAATGCCGTACTGTGGAACATTCCAGACAATGCAACAACATCTCCATGAAGAAAAGCATTTGATGGACCCTCCACCAGAAAAGTTACACAGTGCAGCTTTAAAACATGAATTAAATTAAAGGGCCCATATTCTGCTATTTTCTGATTTCTGTTCTAATGTTTTTTTCCTCATCACAAACAGACCAAACCCTGCAGATTTAGGCTGAGTTCTTCTGTCAAACTGAAGACACTCTGTTCCACCTTGTGATGTCATCATGTGGTGATACAGGAAGTGCTCCACTGCGTTTTTAAACTCCACACACCTTCACTAGAATCATTTGTTTGAGTTCAGCCCTGGAATTGCTGGTCTCTACTGAACTAAAGGTAAAAGGAGCTGTTCACTTGAAAACTACCACTTGATGACATCACAAGGTGGAACAGAGCGTTTGGAGCTTTGGAGATGTAGACAGACTAATAATAAAGAGTTCCTCAAACATGTGAATGAAACAAACACAACTCCAGGTCTGTTTTTGAGGAGGAAACAACATTAGAACATGACTTAAAGTTCACAAGAGTCCATTTTGCGTACTGTAGGACCTTTAAACGTAGTAAAAGTTCTGTATCTTCTCGTTCCCGTGTGTTTTTCGCGCTGTAGGAGACATTTTGGGTCGTGCGATGAAGAACTTGGATGGTCTCCTGAAGATGCCGTACGGATGTGGAGAGCAGAACATGGCTCTTCTCGCTCCAAACATCTACATCCTGGAGTATCTGAGGAACACACAGCAGCTCAGCCCCGCCGTCACTAACAAGGCCCTCAAGTTCCTCCACAGCGGTGAGATTCAGCCAGATGCCCTCCCAACCTCACCTGTCCACACACTATAATAATAATAATACTGCTACCACGACTACTACTACTGCTCCTCCTACTACTGCTATTATTACTATCTGCCATCCAGTGTCCCTGTGTGTCAGATGCCCTCCCTGTGTGTCAGATGCCCTCCCTGTGTGTCAGATGCCCTCCCTGTGTGTCAGATGCCCTCCCGTCGCCTGTACTGATCCTTTTTGTTGCAGGATACCAGAGACAGCTGAACTACAAACACACGAATGGTGGCTACAGCGCCTTCGGCCGAGGAGACGCCAACACGTGGTAGGCTCACGAGTAACTGTACAAGTACAAGTACAAGTATACAAGTACAAGTACAAGTACAAGTATACAAGTACAAGTACAAGTATACAAGTACAAGTACAGTACAAGTACTGACCCCCGGCTCCTATTGACTTTCACTGGAATATTGTGGCCCCTCTCGCTGTCACTGCTGCTGTGGCCTCGTCATTTTGGTCTTAAAATGTTCAAATGAACCCGCTCTACATGATCCTGTTTTTTTTGTTTTTTGTTTTTTCGCTATTTTGTCTTTCAAAAAAAAGCTTCATCAATACACGGCCACAAGGGGGCAGCCAAGACGGGGCCGTGACACAGGGTCCCGTCCTCAGAGGTGAAGGGCCCCTACACTCAGAGACTTTACAGTTTTGTTCCTTCACTCCACACTCGGGAGTGTTAGGATGCTGTTGAAGCCTCGGTGTGACAGGGCATCAGGGTTAGTTTTGTCTCTTTTCATCACCTCCTCCTCTTCATCGTGTGTTTGAGGCTGACGGCGTTCGTGATCCGGTGCTTCTCCAAGGCCCAGGCCTTCATCTACATCGACCTGGAAAAGATTCTCCTGTCTCGGACTTGGCTCCTGAGCCGACAGAGGAACGACGGCTGCTTCGAACCATCAGGAAAACTCTTCAACAACAGGATGAAGGTGGGACCAGTGGAAGACCTGGTTTAGTCCTGGTTTAGACCTGGTTTAGTCCTGGTTTAGGCTTTGTTTAGACTGGGTTTAGACCTGTTTAAACTGGGTTTAGACCTGGTTTAAACTGGGTTTAGACCTGGTTTAGACCTTATTTAGTCCTGGGATAGATCTAGACCTAGTTTAGTCCTGAGATTTAGACCTGCTTTAGACCTGGTCCAGTCCTGGTTTAGTTCTTAGTATCTTCCATTGTGTCTTTGGGCAAGACACTTCAGCCTGTGTGTTTTTCAGGGCGGAGTGTCCGATGACGTCACCCTCAGCGCATACATCACGGCTACTTTTCTGGAGATGAACATGACGAAATCTGTAAGTACTTTTACTACTACTACTATTACTACTACTACTACTACTACTGCAGAACCCTTGTGGAGGGTTTCAATCAACTAGTAATACCTGTACAATTACTACTGTTACTACTGCTACTACTACTAGTACTACTACTGGTACTGCTACTACTGTTACTACTCCAGCCTCTGCACCGGATATTCTCTGTTCCTCCTCTGTACCTTGTATTTTGACTCCTCTGTACCCTGGTTTCCTCTGGTCAGGACTCGGTGGTAGAACGTAGCCTCTCGTGTCTGAAGAACCACTCGGAGAACCTGGAGAACCTCTACACCACGGCTCTGATGGCCTATGTGTTCAGTTTGGCCGGAGACACAGAGACTCGCGCTCAGCTCCTCCACAGACTGCGCTCCCAGGCCACAGAAGAAGGTGAGACTGCCGTGGTCACGAGGGGTGGGACGAGACACGAGATAGGGTCCACGAGATTGAGACGAGATTTTGAAATAATTTACAATGGGATCAATCCACAATTTTGGAGGATTTAGGATTTTAGGGGCCCCAGAATTGGACCCTCTTCCTATTCATTTATATTAGAGGGGGGCCCATGTAAAACTTCTTGC
>CM057093.1:1614760-1639760 GCA_029959045.1 Taenioides sp. WSHXM2023 | reverse complement strand
TGGTGATCCTGGACGTGAAGATGCTCTCGGGGTTTGTGCCTCAAGAAAGATCTCTGAAGAACGTGAGTGAAAACTACCACTTGATGACATCACAAGGTGGAACAGAGCGTTTGGAGCTTTGGAGATGTAGACGGACTAATAATAAAGAGTTCCTCAAACATGTGAATGAAATAAACACAACTCCTGGTGTTTTTGAGGAGGAAACATAATTAGAACCTGGATTAAAGCTCAGAAGAGTCTGTTTGTGTGATTCAGGAGTTTTCACGCAGTTTTTCAGTTAAACATAAAATATAAACTGGACTTTTTTCTCAGCTGGAGTCGGAGTCTGGGGTGGACCGAGTGGAGCAGGACGGGGATCATATTCTCATCTACATCAGAGAGGTCCGTTTAAAACCACTTATCTAGTCCTGGTTCAGTCCTGGTTTAGTCCTGGTTGAACTTATTTCTTTTACAGTTGTCTAAAGACCAGCCGGTGTCTTTCCCTCTGCGTCTGGTTGAGGAAACTCAGGTCCAGAACCTCAAACCTGCTGTGGTCAAAATCTACGACTACTACCAACCAAGTACTACAATACTACAATACTGCAATACTGTGAATACTTTTCATTGAGTAGAAGTACTAATCTGCGTATTTTTGATGTTTTCAGGTGACGAGGCAGAGACAGAGTACACCTCCCCATGTGCCGCACCAGCGAAGGAAGACTGAACATTTCATAAAGTTGTAAATTACAAATAAATGTGAGAAACGAAATAATGTTTGTACAATTTAAAGTTAACGCACAAAATCTGCCACATACACACACTATACAGAGGATTTTCCAACACCACGATGATACTAAAAACACATTCTTTAGACAATAGAATGTGATTTTCTACATTAAACAGTCGGAGTCCAACGAGTTTCATTTCGTCTTCTGATAATTTATGTTGTTAGGTTCTCTAGTTCTTGGACTGCTTGGACTGCTCCCTGCGGTCTTCCTCAGAGTCACGTGATGTTACTGTGACGTGTTCGATCAGCTGATTTAAACGTTAAGGTTTTGGTGCCGTCTTTCTACCGCTGGAGGCAGGATGACACTATAAACCGGGACGAGGGGGCTGTTTTACTCTCACACACCTGAGATACTGTCCTGAGGAAGTCGGACAACGCCAAAACCTTAACGTTTAAATCAGCCGACCGGACACGTCACAGTGACTCTGAGGAAGACCGCAGGGAGCAGTCCAAACGGTCAGGTATGAAAACAAACTCGGTCTGAAAAAAGAACCTAATGACATAAATTAAATGGTAGAACTTTCTTTTCTATTCCCATGTGTCCTTATATCTGTGTAATTCCTCAGTGATCCAGGTCTAAACCAGGTCTAAACCAGGTCTAAACCAGGTCTAAACCAGGTCCATGGCGTATATTAGTCTCTGTGCTCTTACACTTGTTCTGATCCAGCTTAAGATCATTCTAAAGACATTCCAGGGACCAGGGACTAAACCAGGACTAAACCAGGACTAAACCAAGACTAAACCAAGACTAAACCAGGGACTAAACCAAGACTAAACTAGGGAATTAACCAAGACTGAACCAGGACCAGGACTAAACCAGGACCAGGACTGAACAAGGGACTGCTCCAGGGCCTGAAACAGGACTGAAACAGGACTAAACCAGTACTGAACCAGGGACTGACCCACAGTCAGGACTGAATCTGGACCAGGACTGAACTAGACTTGAGCCAGGACTAAATCAGGGACTGAAACAGAACTGAACCTGTACCAAACCAGGGACTGAACCAGAATCAGGACCAGGACTGAACTAGGACTTGAGCCAGAACTGAACCAGGGACTTATCAGGAACTAAACCCGGGACTAAACCAGGACTAAACCAGGTCTAAACCAGGTCCATGGGTGTATTCTAGTCTCTGTGCTCTTATACTTGTTCTGGTCCAGTTCCAGATGTTCTAAAGGTTCTGCTCTGGTCTGAAAATGGGACTTTTTTAGTATCGATACCTGCGAAAAATGAGGATCTAATTTCGATTCTAGTTTTCAATTTTCAATACTTCTAACAAAACTTTTAATAGACACAAAAATGACAAACTAAATCGTCTGAAGGAGCGGCAAGAAACACAAATGTTCAAATCATTTCATATTGTCAAAGTTTTTGTCATTTTAGATTTACTCACAGTGGGAAGAGGAAACACAACTTTTACTTACCCTTATGTAAGAGATAATACTCCCTACTCAAGTACTGTTACACTGTACTATAGATTACTCAAGTAGGAGTAAAAGTACAGGGTCTAAAAACAATACTAAGTAAAAAAAAAAAAGACAGAAAAAACCCATAGTTATAGCACATTTCTTTATTTATTGTTGACAGGAAGCATAAAAGTTACAGCAGGCACAAATACAGCACTCTGATTGGCTAGAGACAAGTCACCTGACCCCTCTGTCACCCCCTTATATAGTCGTACTTCCTGCTGTAATAGTCCTATACAAAATACATGACATTTATTTATTACATTCTCTCGTAACACAAATCTTTGGGTTAAATGTTTTCATATTTTTGAGTAAAATGATTTATTCTAGAAAAGTGAGTTTAAACCTGGACGTTTGAAGCTTTACATTATTATGTATGAAAATACATATGGAGGACATTATTGCGTTCATATGTGCTCTGTGGGTTTATTGCAAAAGAAAATGTGTTTAGGTAAGTTTTCTCATAAGCATTATAGACCTGGGTTAGTCCTGGTTTAGTCCTGGTTTAGTCCTGGTTTAGTCCTGGTTCAGTCCTGGTTTACTCCTGGTTTAGTCCTGGTTCAGTCCTGGTTTAGTCCTGGTTTAGTCCTGGTTCAGTCCTGGTTCAGTCCTGGTTTAGTCCTGGTTCAGTCCTGGTTCAGTCCTGGTTTAGTCCTGGTTCAGTCCTGGTTTAGTCCTGGTTCAGTCCTGGTTTAGTCCTGGTTCAGTCCTGGTTCAGTCCTGGTTCAGTCCTGGTTTAGTCCTGGTTTAGTCCTGGTTTAGTCCTGGTTTAGTCCTGGTTCAGTCCTGGTTCAGTCCTGGTTTAGTCCTGGTTTCACACTGCTCAGTGGAAACATTGCTTTTCACATTAACCCTGTAGTTCCTCTCGTTGTCCTCTGGGGGCGCTCCTGCTCTACACACTTGGCTTATAGACCAGAATTAAAACTTACACAATATTTACAAAAAAGACACATTTAAAAACATTTATGGCTAAAACTGGGCCGGACACATTCACAGGTCAAAGTTCAGCGTGGACGAGTTCAGAACAAACATTTGCAGATATTTAACGCCCAGAAATAAAAATAAAACATCATAAAATGCCAGAGGAACGTCGTAGCGTTAGCAAAGAAATGTTAGCGTTGGCGTTAGTAAAGTCGCACATGGCTTCGGTCCAACACATCGTCCGTGGCGTTTGTGAGAAGAGTGCAAAGCTGAGGTCCAGGAGCGCGTTCAGAATTTTATTAGAATTATGATCAAATTCTGAAAAAATATCGACAAACTTAAAGGGCCAAGGACGTCACACAAATCTGACTTTTGTGAGATTTAAGTCGTGTTCTAATGTTGTTTCCTCCTCAAAAACACCTGGAGTTGTGTTTGTTTCATTCACATGTTTGAGGAACTCTTTATTATTAGTCTGTCTACATCTCCAAAGCTCCAAACGCTCTGTTCCACCTTGTGATGTCATCAAGTGGGAGTTTTCAAGTGAACAGCTCCTTTTACCTTTAGTTCAGTCGAGATTGAAATGATCCAAATGATTCTAGTGAAGGTGTATGGAGTTTAAAAACACAGTGGAGCACTTCCTGTATCACCACATGACATCACAAGGTGGAACAGAGTGTTTTGTGTGTTAAACATGTGAATGAAACAAAACAAACTCCAGGTGTTTGTGAGGTGGAAACATTTGATCAGATCAGAAACAGTTGAATATTTTGCCCTTTAAGTTTTTACTATTGAAAACTCTCATCTTAAAGCTACAGTGTGCAACATTTTTTGCCATAACATAAATAAAAGCACGTTCTTTTCAGTATGGATAAAAGTCCATTTTGATATTTACGTCAATCTTGCACTAAAAAACTGTTTTTACTGTGAGCGGGCTTGCATCTCCACAAACCTGACTCGTATTTGGCCTCCTCCTGCTCGTTTCCATGGAAATGCTGTTCCTTTGACTATAATATTCCACAGTACGGCATAAAACATATCCATCTCCATGAAGAATGTTCCAAAGTATGGCTTTAGCTTTGTATTTCCATGAAATCATGCAGGCGACATGAATGTTACAGACTGTAGCTTTAAATCTTATATTGATCTCTATAGGAGTTAAAGCTGCATTGTGTAACTCTTCTGGTGGAGGGTCCGTCAAACGCTTTTCTCCATTTAGATGTTATTGCTTTGTCTGGAATGTTCCACAGTATGGCATTAAACCTTTCTATCTTCATGGAGACCAAACCAGACCAAGTTCCAGGTCAGATCTGTGGAGAGGCGACCCCGCTCACAGTCAGAATGTCTGTTTTTCTAGGTATTTTTGAGCTCTAAAACCACCTGTAATTGAGTAAATGTAAAGTAGAGCTGTTTAATGTCACACTGTGGAACATTCCAGACAGAGCAATGACGTATCCATAGAAACAAGCAGGTGACGGACCCTCACAGACAGAAAAGTTCCACAGTGCAGCTTTAACAAACCTAATGACTTAAACATGTTTTTCTTTTGTTCTGACCCGAGCTCCTGTGTCTCCAACAGTCGAGAGTTTAACAGTGAGACGCCGAACAGTCGCAGCACAGAATCAGCATGTTTTATTATTTTTATTATTATTATTATTATTATTATTATTATTATCATTTAAATGTTATTGCACAAAGATAACACAGCAGGACAGACGTACAGGAGCTTTGCCTTTAGGAAGAACGGAGGCAAATTTAAAAAGAAAGATCAGAGTTAAAATGGTTCTACCAGAGATTTATTAGAACAAGTATGTAACAGGTCCTGGTCTAGACCTGGTTTAGTCCTGGTTTAGACCTGGTTTAGTCCTGGTTTAGTCCTGGTTTAGTCCTGGTTTAGTCCTGCTTTAGTCCTGCTTTAGTCCTGGTTTAGTCCTGGTTCAGACCTGGTTCAGACCTGATGTAGTCCTCCTTTGATCCTGGTTTAGTCCTGGTTTAAACCTGATTTATAGTCCTGGTTTAGACTTGGTTTTGTTACGCCTCGTTTAGAACTGCTTTAGTCCAAGTTTTACATCAATTTTATAGTCCGAGTATGGACCTGGTTTAGTCCTGGTTTAGACCTGGTTTAGTCCTGGTTTAGATCCAACTTACAGACGTGGTTCAGACCTGGTCCAGTCTCATTTAGACTTGATTTAGTTCTGGTTTAGTTACTCATGGTTAAGAACTAATAGTAGTCCTGGTTCAGTGCTGGTTCAGTCCTGGTTTAGTCCTGGTCTAGTCCTGGTCTAGTCCTGGTCTAGTCCTGTTTTAGTCCTGATTATCGACCTTGTCTGGACCCAGTAGAACCATCTTAACCACCATGGACCTGCAGGAACTTAAAGTGCTGATGCTCAAATCTCTTTAAAAAGCGTCAGACTCACAAAATGACGACACGCCGGGGCCGCGGGGTGTCCGGGTGGAGAGACGTGTCCGGGTGGAGAGACGTGTCCGGGTGGAGCGGCGTGTCCGGGTGGAGCGGCGTGTCCGGGTGGAGCGGGGTGTCCGGGTGGAGAGACGTGTCCGGGTGGAGCGGTGTGTCCGGGTGGAGCGGGGTGTCCGGGTGGAGCGGCGTGTCGGGTGGAGCGGGGTGTCCGGGTGGAGCGGCGTGTCGGGTGGAGCGGCGTGTCGGGTGGAGCGGCGTGTCGGGTGGAGCGGCGTGTCGGGTGGAGCGGCGTGTCCGGGTGGAGCGGGGTGTCCGGGTGGAGCGGCGTGTCCGGGTGGAGCGGCGTGTCCGGGTGGAGCAGGTGCAGGTGGAGGGTGTGGTCTGTAGGCGGCGCTCTGACACGTTTAAATCAGTCAAACGTTAAAAAAAAAATGCTTCGTTTTATCCACGACGAAGAGCTCTGAGCTCCGCAGCCACTTTACGCAGCTCCGCCTCGATCTCCAACAGCTCCTGAAGAAACGGAGATCAGTCAGATTATTATTATTAGTTTGTCTGGAATGTTCCACAGTATGGCTTTAAACCTTTCCATCTTCATAGAGACCAAACCGGACCAAGTTACAGGTCAGATCTGTGGAGAGGCGACCCCGCTCACAGTCAGAATGTCTGTTTTTCTAGGTATTTTTGAGCTCTAAAACCACCTGTGATTGAATAAATGTAAAGTAGAGCTGTTTAATGTCACACTGTGGAACATTCCAGGCAGCGCAGTCACATAACGTACACAGAAATGAATATCTGACAAAGAAAAGTACAAGAAAACAGTGTAATAATGTTTAAACTATCAGAAAAATATGTTTCTTGGGTGTAAATTGTGGACAGATTCTCCCAGTGTGATGTCATTAATATAGAACTCTTTCAAATAAAACTTTACACTATATTTTTTAAAATTTTCTTCACAAATTGTTTTTCTCGATTGGTTTAAAACTATAATTCACATTTCCAGCAGGTTTTATCCCACCAAATTCCCACTCCAAAGACAAGAACTACTATAACATGATAGAATAGGTCTGATTTAAAGCCACAGTATGTCACTTTTTAGCAATAAAATACTAAAATGAAAACTTATTTTTGTTTATTATTGTATTAAATGTTACACTGCAGATTTGTGACCTGGTTTATGGATCAGATCTGTGATTCTGGAGCTCTCCACATGAAACAAAAACTGACACAAAGTTCAGCCTCTTCTGTCTGGAGAAAGAAACTAAAGGTTTAGTCCTGGTTTAGTCCTGGTTCAGTCCTGGTTTAGTCCCTGGTTCAGTCCTGGTTTAGTCCCTGGTTTAGTCCTGGTTTAGTCCCTGGTTCAGTCCTGGTTCTTGTGATCCCAAACAAATAACAAGAAGGAGAAACATTTGTGGAGCAGAAGTTTGTAGATTTGTTTAAAAACAGCAGCTCTCTCATGAAGTTTCTCCTCACCTCTCCGTCGTCCTCATCTTCTGCTCCCTCGTCCTCTCTCACGTACTCTTCATCCTCCTCTCCATCCTCCTCCTCTTCTTCTTGTTTCTCTTCTTTCTCTCGTTCAAATTGTCTGGTGGCTTCATCGCTGGCCTTCTCCATCTCTCTCTTCTCCTCCTTCTTGTCGTCTGCTCGGTCATCCTCTGCTCCCACAGACACACTGGTTGGTTTCTCCTCTCCTCCGCTCTTCCTCTGCTCCTCTGTGGATGGATCCTTTTCTCCTTCAGTCAGGTTCTCTGTTGGGTTCTCCTCTCCTCCGCTCTTCCTCTGCTCCTCTGTGGATGGATCCTTTTCTCCTTCAGTCAGGTTCTCTGTTGGGTTCTCCTCTCCTCCGCTCTTCCTCTGCTCCTCTGTGGATGGATCCTTTTCTCCTTCAGTCAGGTTCTCTGTTGGGTTCTCCTCTCCTCCGCTCTTCCTCTGCTCCTCTCTGGAGGAACAAAAAGACATGTTAGAAATTCATTTTTAAAACTCAAGTGTTCTGATGTCCTTATTTCTGACCAAAGAATAATAAATGACCAAGTAACACCAAGTCCACCAACCAGTGCAGACTGTTGTTGTGTCACTGGGCAAGACACTTTGATCCTATTGTGTGTTTGTATGTAAATGTGACACAGACTGGCAGCCAGGCTTGAATAATGATAAAGAGATGAGATAATAAAGAGTGAAAAATGTCCTGGATGAAGATGAGGCTTTAAGAATCGCCACAGCACAATTATTCAATCAAAAACTAAATAAATTATTTGATTTAAATTGTATTTATTTTTCCAAAGTTTGTTCATATAAAAACATAAAGAGGTTTGCGTCGAACGCTGTGGTACATGTACTTTTATATAAACATCTGTTACAGTTTTGTCTTTGGGTCAGTCATTATTTAGAATCACTTCAGCCCATGTTTAGTCTCACTTAGGCCTGGTTTAGTCTCACTTAGGCCTGGTTTAGTCTCATTTAGGCCTCATATAGTCCGGGTTTAGATCTGGTGGTACTTGGAGAGTCGTGCGGTGTGAGGAGCTCCGAGCGCACGCCGGAGTGTGACACGAGGACGTGGTCAGAGCTCCAGATTATTTCTGTTTTTTGTCGGACACTGGAGCTTTTCCTTCATAAATTAAAAGTTCAGGTGTGAACCCAGAGTCTGACCTCTGACAGCAGGGAGGGCATCTGAGCGAGAAGAAAGGCAAACTCACCTGTCTGTCTGCACCTGGCTCTGGGGCGCAGTGCTGGGCTTGGTCTTCCTCTGCTCCTCCTGACTCTTCCTCTGCTCCTCTTCTTCTCGGACTCTCTGCATCTTTGCCTCCAGCTCCTTCAGCTCCTCGGTCTTCCTCTGCACCTCCTCCTCTCTCTCTGCTGTGGGTTTCTTCTGCAGATCCTGGAGCTCCTTCTGCACCTTCTTCTTCTCCACCAGCAGCTCCACCTCCGCCTTCCTCCTCTGCTCCAACTCCTGCAACAGAGAGAGAGACGTTTAACCCACAACCTCCTGACTGAGAAGACAGGACAACCACCAGACTGTATAAAGACGTGGACAAAGTGAGTGTTCAGCTCCAGTCAAATGAAGCTCATCGAGGCCGGCGGTTACAGGAGCGGATTTGGAGCAGAGTTTCATATTTAGAATTCCAGCTGCAAGTAGCTTAGCAACCAAAGAGCCAATCAGGAGCGAGGCTGTTGAAGGTAACGCCCCTTCTCGCCCGCAGCCCTGGACTGACAGGGGCTCGCTAAGCAACGCTGTCAATCAAACCTGTTGCTAACGCTAGCGAAAGCGCCTGATTGGTCAGTTATTAATGTCCAGATCTTGATTTATGACAAAATAGCGAATTAAAAACGGCAGGATCATGTAAAGCCAACCTTAGACAGCAAGATGGATTCTCACGATATTTGAGTTCACAAACTCACGAGAATCCATCTTGGCGCTCGCTGTGCGGTTAAACGGGTGGACCAGTCACAGAGTAGCACTGAGGTGGGGGCGGAGCCAAAGATGAAGCATCCAAACGAACAAAAATAAACATGGCGACAGCGACAGACGCACTTCAGTACCACAGGACTGTTTGGTTTGTGAAAAAGCTGCAGAAGATTAAAGAGCTGTTTGGATTTGAGGAGGAGAAACATCTGAGCTTTTCTCTCGATTTAACGGATTTGATTTTTCGTCTTGTTCGGCTGTTGTGACGCTTCGACCAATCAGATTCAAGTATTCGTCAGGACGGAGCCGCTCCAGATTTAGATTGTGTAGATCTAAATCCAGAGTGACAGCTCAGCCTGAGAGTCTGGATCATGTAGAGCAGGGAACAGTTACAGAGAGAAGAGCCACAGACTTTCAACAGGAAGTGAAGTTGGTGGAGCCAGAAGCGCGGCAGTGTTTCTTATTTGGAACGCGGCGGCGAGCGGTTTAGCTGTGTCCGTTTATAAAGACTATGGAGGAGAATAACCACAGAAACACACCTCTGTCTCCTGTTCTTTCTCTTTAATGCTCTTCGTCTTTTTGACCTCCTTCATCAGCTCCTTCACTTCATCCTCCTCTTCGCTCTTCTTCTCCTCCTCCTCCTCCTCTCCCTCCTCCGTCTCCTGTCGGCCATCTTGGATCCCCTGCTCCTTCACCTCCTCCTGTTCGGTTCTGTCTGAGTCCGTCTCTTCATCTTCATCATCCTCCTCTTCCTCGTCGAAGTCGTCTTCCTCATCGCCGTCGGCCATGTTGTATCCCTCCTCCTCTCCTTCATCCTCCTCTTCTTCATCCTCCTCTTCTTCTCTCTCTCGTTTTCTCTCTACGGGACAGAAAAGAAATGAGACTTTTTATTTTCGATGTCACAACACAAACATTTCAAACCTGATTTCGATACTAAGGAAAAGACTCGATACTCGATACTCGATACCTGATCCCACGATGAAAATAAAAACCCTCTTTCTTTAGACAATAGTCACTTTGCACCGTCACGTGACCCCATAGCAACGGTAACTACGCCGCCATGACACCCGGACACTCTGTACAGTATCATCAGAGAAACATGGGCAGGTTTTGTTGTGTATTTGGCTGGTCGAGCCGTTCTGAAAAGGATAAAACGATTCGTTTCTTCACTGTTCCTCTGGAAATGACTCATCAGGAGCTCAAACAAGGGAATTATCGAAAAAAAGACGGGAATTATGGCTTGCAAACGTAAACCGCGAAGAGATTTCGAATGGCGCCATCATGACACCTGAAGTTTGCTCACGTCACTTTCATCGAGGTATTTGCTGTTCAGATTGTTTCAGAGTTTATTTAATGAAAGAAGAAAACTTACTGAAATAAAATTTCATTCATTTATCCAGAAAAACCCGCACCAGTTTACGATCCAATAAACCCAGACTGGGCTCCTACGATCAATATGGGCACGAGTCGAAGAGCCAAACTACGAAAGAATCGGCCATGAAAAGATACTCGCGAATGTTAGAAAGATCCGCTCACAAAAAACGATTAATTCTAGAAGACATCGTTGTTGATAAGCAAAGCAATAAAGAAAACGTTGGTCCTATGGCGAGTGACATGGTTCTATGCGAGTTGGAAAACACTTTAACGATCAAAACCTTGACGTTACGGCGAGTTTTTCCTACATAAAAACATCTGACCCGCCCAGAAACAAAATACTGGTTCACCTCTAGACTTTTATAAACCTTGATCTGCTCTTTGGTGGAGCTACTGGACACAAAGATCAAGTAGTCTGATAAATCCAGAAATACTTCTGGCCATAAATCTATCGAATCCAAGTATAAACTGGTGCTCACATTGTAGGATCGATATTAGAGATTTTAGCTTTTCCAAGGAGTTTTTTCGCTCATCTGAGGCTGAAGATTCCAGATATTTCGGGAGAGATGGAACACGCTCGTTCTGTTTAGAAGCCATGTTTGATGTTGCGTGCCGGTGTCATGGCGGCGTAGTTACTGTTGCTATGGGGGTCACATGACGGTGCAAAGCCTCTATAGAATGTGATTTATTTTATTAAACGGCAGAACTTTCTTTTTATTCCCATGAGTCTTTATTCAGGTTCGGTTCATTTCTGTTCTGGGACCTTCTAATTTCGATACTAGTCTTAATATCGATTAGTATTGATTTTTGATATTTTTGAAAACCTTAATATCTCTATTTATTTATTTAAGCAGGAAACATGTTTGAGAAGCAGTTTTTGTTGGTGAACCTGGAGGAGTCTGGAAAAGAACATGGAGCTCCTCGTTTGACTTAACAGTGACTGGAGATCGTGATCGAACCGACTGCAGAGTCTGGAGTGAACTCTGAAGTGTAAATAATAGAAGTATTTAAGGACAGACTGGGGATAACGTTTGGAAATATTTAAAAAAAATAGGAAAGAAATTAGGAAAATAAAATGAAAAATATAAGAAAAACATTTAAAAGATTCAGCACAAAATTGGGGAAAAAAATAAAGTGTCTATAGGAGATGAGTGCAGTACTGTGTGTAGTACTCTCTGCAGTACTGTGTGTAGTACTCTCTGCAGTACTGTGTGTAGTACTCTCTGCAGTACTGTGTGTAGTACTCTATAGTATTGTGTGTAGTACTCTATAGTACTGTGTGTAGTACTCTCTGCAGTACTGTGTGTAGTACTCTCTGCAGTACTGTGCATAGTACTCTATAGTACTGTGCATAGTACTCTATAGTACTGTGCATAGTACTGCAGACTGTAGTAGTGTACACTGTGTGCAGTAGTTGAGATGTTTACCGCGCTGGGCCAGGTCCTGGAGCTCCTGGAGCAAACCACGACGTCTGTGGACCTGCAGCTCCTCTGACCAAACAACAAACAAACAGAATTTAAAAAACAAACTCCAAACAGAAATGTAAACAGAAATGTACTGAGACAGGGACAGAGAGGGACAGAGAGGGACAGAGAGAGGGACAGAGAGGGACAGAGAGGGGCAGAGAGGGGCAGAGAGCGGCAGAGAGGGGCAGAGAGGGACAGAGAGGGACAGAGACAGGGACAGAGAGGGACAGAGAGGGACAGAGAGAGGGACAGAGAGGGACAGAGAGGGGCAGAGAGGGACAGAGAGGGACAGAGAGAGGGACAGAGAGGGACAGAGAGGGGCAGAGAGGGACAGAGAGAGGGACAGAGAGGGACAGAGAGGGGCAGAGAGGGACAGAGAGGGACAGAGAGGGGCAGAGAGGGACAGAGAGGGGCAGAGAGAGGGACAGAGAGGGACAGAGAGGGACAGAGAGGGGCAAAGAGGGACAGAGAGAGACAGAGAGGGACAGAGAGGGACAGAGAGGGACAGAGAGGGGCAGAGAGGGACAGAGAGGGACAGAGAGGGACAGAGAGGGGCAAAGAGGGACAGAGAGAGACAGAGAGGGACAGAGAGGGACAGAGAGGGACAGAGAGGGGCAGAGAGGGACAGAGAGGGGCAGAGAGAGGCAGAGAGGGACAGAGAGGGACAGAGAGAGGGACAGAGGGGGACAGAGAGGGACAGAGAGGGACAGAGAGGGGCAAAGAGGGACAGAGAGAGACAGAGAGAGACAGAGAGGGACAGAGAGGGACAGAGAGGGGCAGAGAGGGACAGAGAGGGACAGAGAGAGGCAGAGAGGGACAGAGAGGGACAGAGAGAGGGACAGAGGGGGACAGAGAGGGACAGAGAGGGACAGAGAGGGGCAAAGAGGGACAGAGAGGGACAGAGAGAGACAGAGAGGGACAGAGAGGGACAGAGAGGGGCAGAGAGGGGCAGAGAGGGACAGAGAGGGACAGAGAGGGGCAGAGAGGGGCAGAGAGGGACAGAGAGGGGCAGAGAGGGGCAGAGAGGGACAGAGAGGGACAGAGAGGGACAGAGAGGGGCAAAGAGGGACAGAGAGAGACAGCGAGAGACAGAGAGGGACAGAGAGGGACAGAGAGGGACAGAGAGGGGCAGAGAGGGACAGAGAGGGACAGAGAGGGGCAGAGAGGGACAGAGAGGGGCAGAGAGGGACAGAGAGGGGCAAAGAGGGACAGAGAGAGACAGAGAGGGACAGAGAGGGACAGAGAGGGGCAGAGAGGGACAGAGAGGGGCAGAGAGAGGCAGAGAGGGACAGAGAGAGGGACAGAGGGGGACAGAGAGGGACAGAGAGGGACAGAGAGGGACAGAGAGGGGCAAAGAGGGACAGAGAGAGACAGAGAGAGACAGAGAGGGACAGAGAGGGACAGAGAGGGGCAGAGAGGGACAGAGAGGGGCAGAGAGGGGCAGAGAGGGACAGAGAGGGACAGAGAGGGGCAAAGAGGGACAGAGAGAGACAGAGAGGGACAGAGAGGGACAGAGAGGGACAGAGAGGGGCAGAGAGGGACAGAGAGGGGCAGAGAGAGGCAGAGAGGGACAGAGAGGGACAGAGAGGGGCAGAGAGGGACAGAGAGGGGCAGAGAGGGACAGAGAGGGACAGAGAGAGGCAGAGAGGGA
Source organism: Taenioides sp. WSHXM2023 (assembly GCA_029959045.1). Lineage (NCBI taxonomy): Eukaryota > Metazoa > Chordata > Actinopteri > Gobiiformes > Gobiidae > Taenioides > Taenioides sp. WSHXM2023. The sequence goes on along the minus strand of CM057093.1, from coordinate 1,626,302 downwards.
CAGAGAGGGACAGAGAGGGACAGAGAGGGGCAGAGAGGGACAGAGAGGGACAGAGAGGGGCAGAGAGAGGCAGAGAGGGACAGAGAGGGACAGAGAGGGGCAGAGAGGGACAGAGAGGGACAGAGAGGGACAGAGAGAGGCAGAGAGGGACAGAGAGAGGGACAGAGAGGGACAGAGAGGGGCAGAGAGGGACAGAGAGGGACAGAGAGGGACAGAGAGGGACAGAGAGGGACAGAGAGGGGCAGAGAGGGACAGAGAGGGACAGAGAGGGACAGAGAGAGGCAGAGAGGGACAGAGAGAGGGACAGAGAGGGACAGAGAGGGGCAGAGAGGGACAGAGAGGGACAGAGAGGGGCAAAGAGGGACAGAGAGAGACAGAGAGGGACAGAGAGGGACAGAGAGGGACAGAGAGGGGCAGAGAGGGACAGAGAGGGGCAGAGAGAGGCAGAGAGGGACAGAGAGGGACAGAGAGGGGCAGAGAGGGACAGAGAGGGACAGAGAGAGGGACAGAGAGGGACAGAGAGGGACAGAGAGGCAGAGAGAAGCAGAGAGGGACAGAGAGGGGCAGAGAGGGGCAGAGAGAGGGACAGAGAGAGGGACAGAGAGGGACAGAGAGGGACAGAGAGGGGCAGAGAGGGACAGAGAGGGACAGAGAGAGGCAGAGAGGGACAGAGAGGGGCAGAGAGGGACAGAGAGGGGAAAAGAGGGACAGAGAGAGGCAGAGAGGGACAGAGAGGGACAGAGAGAGGCAGAGAGGGACAGAGAGGGGCAGAGAGGGACAGAGAGGGGAAAAGAGGGACAGAGAGGGACAGAGAGAGGCAGAGAGGGACAGAGAGGGACAGAGAGGGGAAAAGAGGGACAGAGAGGGACAGAGAGGGACAGAGAGAGGCAGAGAGGGACAGAGAGGGACAGAGAGGGGAAAAGAGGGACAGAGAGGGACAGAGAGGGACAGAGAGAGGCAGAGAGGGACAGAGAGGGACAGAGAGGGACAGAGAGGGACAGAGAGAGGCAGAGAGGGACAGAGAGGGGCAGAGAGGGACAGAGAGGGACAGAGAGGGACAGAGAGAGGCAGAGAGGGACAGAGAGAGGCAGAGAGGGACAGAGAGGGGCAGAGAGGGACAGAGAGGGGCAGAGAGGGGCAGAGAGAGGGACAGAGAGAGGGACAGAGAGAGGCAGAGAGGGACAGAGAGGGGCAGAGAGGGGCAGAGAGAGGGACAGAGAGAGGGACAGAGAGGGACAGAGAGGGGCAGAGAGGGACAGAGAGGGACAGAGAGGGACAGAGAGGGACAGAGAGAGGCAGAGAGGGACAGAGAGGGACAGAGAGGGACAGAGAGGGGCAGACAGGGACAGACAGGGACAGACAGGGACAGACAGGGGCAGACAGGGGCAGAGCGGGGCAGACAGGGACAGACAGGGGCAGACAGGGGCAGACTGACGGAGGTGCGACTGCCGTTCTGCGTCTTCGGCCTTTGCACACATTATTCAGTCTAAAACAAAACTAAAATATTGACCTGTTCAGCCAGAACCAGACGCTCTGATCAAACTTTACACAGACGAGAGAATCTGGAGCCGTGTCCAGAGGGAGTGACTGACAGGCGGATTAACCAATCAGATGCTCCGTTTGTGTCAAAACAAACATGGCCGCTCACAGATCAAAAAAGAGAAAAACACAGATTCTGCCAAACTCTTATTTCTTCTTACCAAACTCTTATTTCTCTCAGGTACAAGGAGTTACAGATTTTGTTGTGAACGAACTGATGAAGTTCTGAAGAGCTCTGATTGGAGGAGATAAAGCAAAAACAGGTCCTCATGTCCTCACGTCCTCACATCCTCACGTCCTCACATCCTCACATCCTCACATCCTCACATCCTCACGTCCTCACGTTCTCACATCCTCACATCCTCACGTCCTCACGTCCTCACATCCTCACATCCTCACATCCTCACATCCTCACATCCTCACGTCCTCACATCCTCACGTCCTCACGTTCTCACCTTTAATATGATGTACAAATGTTCAAATCAAACTGATTTTCCTGACTGCAAAACACCAGCCCTTTAGTTGTGTGTTTGGACAAGTAAAAATACCACAACTCTTTAATTCTGTGTCTGTGGGACGTTATGGAGGGTTATGGAAGTGTATGGAGGGTTATGGAAGTGTATGGGTGGTGTAACCAGGTGGTGAGAGGGCAGAGTACCTGCCAACTGTGGCACACACTGGTCCTGTGTGTCGTCTCCACTCAGAGTTTGCTGAATGATGCACTCCACCTGAAACACACAAACACACAGCATAAAGACATGGGCAGAATGTTCCACAGTACGCCATTATTTATCTCCATGGAGACAAGCAGGTGGCACCAACTAGATCTGTGGAGAGGCGAGCCCGCTCGCTGTCAGAATACTCGCAAAGGTATTTTTGAACAGTAAAAAACTAATAGCAAAAGGAGAAATTTAATTTGTCAACTGGACAGAGTTTATTTGGTCGAATACGTTTCTCATCCAAGCTGCTTCTTCAGTTCTGGTCAGATGCTGGTGGACACTGCTTTATATCTGCCTGAAGGGGGCGCTAACTACACTGAAATGACTCTGAGACACACATATTTGTTTACAGTTTCTGTTAGTCAGGTGGGTCTATTCAATATGGAGTGGGAGTGGGGGAGTAGTTAGCAGAACCATTCAGGGCCATGATGGTGTTTTCACACCTCTGGACATGTCCTGCTAGTCCCATTGTTTTCTCCTCCCTTCAGGCAGATATAAAGCAGTGTCCACCAGCATCTGACCAGAACTGAAGAAGCAGCTTGGACGAGAAACGAATTCAACCAAATAAACTCTGTCCAGTTGACAAATTAAATTTCTCCTTTTGCTATGGATTCTACCTGGACAACTGAGGGATTCTACACAGAAAAAACAAATGCTAAAATAAAGTAATAACATCACCATGGAGACAAGCAACTGCTGCACCCACCACCAGAAAACTCTGGCTAATGTTCCACAGTATGGCATTAAAGGGCCCATATTACACTGTTTTCTGATCTGTTCTAATGTCGTTTCCTCATCATAAACAAAACTGGAGTTGTGTTTTGTTTCATTCACAAGTTTAACACACAAACCTGCAGATTTAACACGAGTTCTTCTCTCAAACTGAAAACACTCTGTTCCACTTTGTGATGTCATGTGGTAATTAGGGCTGGGAATCATTAAGAAGTTGTCGATACGATACATGTCTCGATACAGTCAGCTTTCCATTCAATACGATATATTTCAATTCAATTCGATTCAATAAAAATAAAGACTAAATCATGACTGTGACAAACCGCGTCTTGTGTAAAGTTCATATGAAACACAAACATTTAAATAATTAAAACAGTGAAAATGTCAAATGTGTCGCATAAACGAGTTTCCTTCCTCTAAACAAACAACAAAACTGTAGCTGTGACAAAATAATTTAGTAAAATAAACCAAAAAATACTCTTGGCGATATATCGATACAGCAGCCCACGATATCGATACTGTATCATCACGATATGTGAATATTTCAATATTTCTGCACATCCCTAGTGGTAATACAGGAAGAAACTGCTCCACTGTGTTTTTAAACTCCACACACCTTCACTAGAATCATTTGGATCATTTCAGTCCTGGAATTGTCGATCTCGACTGAACTAAAGGTAAAAGGAGCTGTTCACTTGAAAACTACCACTTGATGACATCACAAGGTGGAACAGAGCGTTTGGAGCTTTGGAGATGTAGACAGACTAATAATAAAGAGTTCCTCAAACATGTGAATGAAACAAACACAACTCCAGGTCTGATTTTGAGGAGGAAACGACATTAGAACACGACTTAAAGCTCATTACTGGCCTTTGTTATTGCCAAAAAACAATGGTGATGGTGTTTCCGTGGTGATTGCTAAATTTTATGTCATGCTGTGGAACTTTCCTGAAAAAACAGTACAGCTTTAAACTAAAGAGGAAACAGAGATGGTTCAGACCTTTGCTTCTTTCAGGGAGGAGGAGGAGAGCGGCCGACATCCCACTGAGGACAGATGGACAGAACACATTAGACGAGAGGAAATACTTTTGTACATTTTATACTTTTAATCACAGATTAAGATTACTAACAATCGTGAAGTCTGCAGTCTCATGTCAGATTCATTTGTGTTTCTTTCTGATGCTGAAAGTGTTTTAAAAAAGGCGGGACTCGCAGCGGAATACCTCGAGCTGATTGGACGACCCACCCGAAGTGCCCGCCCACCAGTTTCTTTTGAGCCAGTCACGGCCGATAAAACCAAAAACAAGTGTCGCACTGCAGAGGGAAGATGTTGATAGACCAGTTTTGCGTTTTTGTAATTTTTTTCATATTCCAGAATGTGAGGGTGAGGGCGAGGACCAGTTTTCCCTCTTGAAAATATTCTACTTTACCATGAAATACCGAAAAAGTAAATTAACAACGAGCGACGCCGGCGCTCTGAGGTCCGAGGTCCAGTTCCAACTCGTGGGCCTAAGTCGAGACTTAAAACCAGGAGGGACCGGCCCCAAACTCTCGAACAGGAACGCCCTGTCCCTCACACGTCCCAACAGCTCCCCCTAGTGGAGAGTTTAAAGACTCATCTTAAAACCAGGACTGAACCGGGACTAAACCAGGACTGAACCAGGACTGAATCAGCATTAAACCAGGACTGAACCAGGATAGAACCAAGACTAGGCCAGGACTAAGCCAGGACTAAACTGGGACTGAACCGGGACTAAATCAGGACTGAATCAGGACACCTCCCCAACAGCTCCCCCTAGTGGAGAGTTTAAAGTCTCGTCTTAAAACCCACTTTCACTCTGTGGATTTAACACTGCGCGAGTTGTGTGATCCTCTGTGTCTTATATTTATAGTTATGAACTTGCTGCACGAGGATCACGTGGAGCGGGTTAATACGAATATTTAAGGCCAAAATGACGAGTCTGACAGCCGCAGGTGCAGAGAGACGGGCCAAAATGTTTCAACATAAAGTGAACTGGAGGCAGAGTTGATGGAGCAGGAAGTGCGCCCATGCTCACTTCCTGTTGGGAACGCGGCGGCTAGCGGGCTGTTGTGATGTTTTGGTGGACACGGGGAAGTTCTGGTCACGTCTCAGGTCCTGGTCTCTGGTTCACGTGGAGCAGATCAGGCTCGTTAAGTTAAACCCACAAAGAGGATTAAACTGTACCGACCTTCCTCTCCATACATCCCCCTCTGAACCAGGACTAAACCAGGACTGAACCAGGACTAAACCAGGTCTAAACCAGGACTGAACCAAGACTAAATTAGGACTGAACCAGGACTAAATTAGGACTGAACCTGGTTCTTTGTCGTCATGACGTTTACACCACGTCAGCTCCATTGGACTCCACAGTTTCTTTTATGAAGTCGTTTTAGATCAGTACTGGCCACGTTTACCTGATGTTTTTTAATTCTGAATTAATTATTCTGAAATAAATAGTTCAGAATGATTCTCCTTCGTTTACATGGAAATAATAATTCAGAATTGAGGTTTACACGGAAAACACGTTAAATCGTCTTTATTTAATTCCGCTCAGCGTCTGGGGGTCGGGAAGGTTCTGATTGGACAGGGACACGAACGGATTTACGTCGACCGGAAGAAAACTCACACTTCAGCTGCTACCGGCTTTTTGTCGTCTCGGTTTGGTTTGTGTTTTTCTGTTTTCCATCCGCTCTTTTCATTATTTGTTCTTCCAGTGAACTTATTAAAATAATTGTTTGGATTCGAGACCAACGTTTCCCCAGGGCGCCGTCTCCTCAGAAGAACGACCCAACGAGCGCCGAACGACTGGAATTATTTTTAAGCGGAATAAACGTTTACATGATCGAGGAATATATGAATTCGGCTTTAAAATCGGAATAAACCACCCGCTTAATTTGGAATTAAGTTAAATTCTGAATAATCATTTTCAGTAGGAATTAAATGTTCACATGGTCTTTTTAAAGCAGAATTAATTTTTATTCTGAATTAAATGACTTTTAAACGGAATTAAAGCTCTCATGTAAATGTGGTAATTGAGATTTAAACGTCCAAATTACAACAGAATGATCCACAGGGGTCAGAGGTCAGAGGTCAGAACTACAGACACACACAAACTCTGCAGGTCTGATTTAATGTCGACTGAACACTGATAATTCACTGTGGTTTTGTTTTGGAGCTTTATATGACAGTGTTCTCCGTTTGGCCGCTCGTTTAAGGCTGAAGTTGTAAATATTGTGCTGCCAATTTTAGAACAAACATAGATTCTAATGATCACTACACAACAATACACAACACTACATTACACAACACTACACAACACAACACAACACAACACTACGAGTCTGATTATAGCTTCAGTTTGGTCTGTTTTTGTGCCGTAACGATCTGTCTCTGATCACCACAAATCACTGATGTCTCAGTACTGTCCAAACATAGAACATGAAGTAATGAAGGTCTGAACCAGGACTAGACCGGGACGAAACCAGGACTGAACCGGGGCAGAAACCAGGACTGAACCGGGGCAGAAACCAGGACTGAACCAGGACTGAACCAGGACTGAACCAGGGCTGAACCAGGACTGAACCAGGACTGAACCAGGACTGAACCAGGACTCGGGGCTCTGAGCTGCTCACAGTAACAGGATGAGGTAATGACACTTTAGTCTCCCACACGTGCAGCATGTGAGCTCCTACAAAATAAAACTCATCAGCATGTGAGCTCCTACAAAATAAAACTCATCAGCATGTGAGCTCCTACAAAATAAAACTCATCAGCATGTGAGCTCCTACAAAATAAAACTCATCAGCATGTGAGCTCCTACAAAATAAAACTCATCAGCATGTGAGCTCCTACAAAATAAAACTCTCCCATCAGTATGTGAGGCTGTCCTTTCAGAATAAAACAGATCTGTGTTCTAAAGTACTACAGATGGTCTGGGAATCAACCCCGAGACTTTACAGCCCTAAGTGCCCTTTTAAAAATCTGTTTGGAAACAATTAGACTAACTGCAATTAACTAAAGGTTTAGTTTAGTCCTGGTTTAGTCCTGGTTTAGACGTGGTCTAATCCTGGTTTTGTTTGGCATTAGTCCTGATTTAGTAGCCTGCTGGTAAAAGTTCTGGTTTATTTATTCCAGTTTTGGATTTAGTTTAGACCTGGATTAGTCCTGGTTTAGCCCTGGTTTTGACCTAGTTTAGTCTTGTATTAGACCTAGTTTAGTCTTGGTTTAGTCCTGGTTTAGACCTAGTTTAGACCTGGTCTAATCCTGATTTTGTTTGGCATTAGTCCTGATTAAAGTTCTGGTTTATTTTATTCCAGTTTTGGGTTTAGTTTAGACCTGGATTAGTCCTGGTTTAGTTTAGACCTGGTTTAGTCCTGGTTTAGCCATGTTTAGACCTGGTTTAGTCCTTCACTTGGTCTATTATAGTAGAAGTCAGTGCGGCACCGTTGGGTCAAATGCACAGACTTTACTCGCCAATACTTAACACAGTTTCTGTGTCAAATGCGGAACCAAATCTGCGGATCAGAACCGCATCTTTCGCCCGGTGGAGCTTCTTTTTGCAGCCGCCATCTGAACTCCTCCTGCCGGGCTCCAAACGCAGTGCAGTCCCTGGTTTGGCTCATTTGTCACGGTGAAAATGTGCCACTATTTACGCACCGTACGCACCTTACGCACCTTACGCACTTACATAACGGCGCTTTAGCCAACGCAAATCCCGCCGCGTTCTCCTCACGCGCACGCGGCTATTTCGGCTTTTATCGCGGTAATTCGTCTTTCCTTCGGTTTCTAAACGTGATTTGTTTGGCTGTAGCGATGCCAAACGTGTCCAGAGCCAAAATCTCCCGTTAAATTCCAGGCGCGTTTGTAATTACGCATTTTACGCACAAGTGTCGGGTATTTGCGGTGTTTTTCGGGTTGGATTTGGGTCTCACCTTCCAGCGCAGCCAAGAGGCAAAACGTAACCACCCACGTCCTCATCGCGTCCACAGATCTGCGCTGTAACCTTGAGAAGAGCGAAATGTACCGGAGGAGAGAGGGATAGAGGGATAGAGAGAGAGAAGGAGGGAGGAGGAGGAGGAGGAGGGGCCAGGAGAGAGGTGTGTGCGCGCGTGAGGCTGTGCGCGTGCCAGGGCAGTGTCAGGTGACCGAGGAAACAGCAAAGCCCCTGAGAAACGGACAGACTGAGAATCACACTGATCTGATTAAAGATGCGCCAGGTTTTAGGGGAGGGTCCGAAACCTTCACTTTGATTTAGACAAATACAGAAAGAGACAAGTGACAAATGAGACAAAATTATAAAAATAAATGTAAATGTAAATGTACAAGTCAAAATAAAATAGAAAAATAAGTAATAAAATATAAAATAAACTATAAAATCACAGCTATAAACAAGAGACAAGAACGACAGTGTAAATACTCTGCTGATCGACAGGGCAGAAGGTTATCTGTTACATTGTACAGTTGTAGGGAGTATTATCTGTTCCATAAGGGTGAGTTGTAGTACAGTTGTAGGGAGTATTATCTGTGACATAAGGGTGAGTTGTTGTACAGTTGTAGGGAGTATTATCTGTGACATAAGGGTGAGTTGTAGTACAGTTGTAGGGAGTATTATCTGTGACATAAGGTTAGTTGTTGTACAGGTGTAGGGAGTATTATCTGTTCCATAAGGTTAGTTGTTGTACAGTTGTAGGGAGTATTATCTGTGACATAAGGGTGAGTTGTTGTACAGTTGTAGGGAGTATTATCTGTGACATAAGGGTGAGTTGTAGTACAGTTGTAGGGAGTATTATCTGTGACATAAGGTTAGTTGTTGTACAGTTGTAGGGAGTATTATCTGTTCCATAAGGTTAGTTGTTGTACAGTTGTAGGGAGTATTATCTGTGACATAAGGGTGAGTTGTTGTACAGTTGTAGGGAGTATTATCTGTCCCTCTATAGTCTGGTGCAGTGGGTGAGCAGGAGTTTCCTTCTCCAGATCTTGATGTTTTAATGTTTCACTGCCATAATTTTGATTTACTTTTTATTTAAATAATTCTTGAATAATATGTGATAATAATATGTGCGTCAGAGAAAAGTTTGTGCTTTATTCTGGTTGTCAACAGGAAGGAAGTGTTATAGTTTTGTTAGACGGACGCCTGTTTGAGAAGCAGCGTGGATCTATAATTAAAACTTCTCGATGGAAGAATGTTTATCCTTTGTGGACCTTGTTGGTTGAAGATTTGGTGATGGGGCAGATTTATGAAGCTGGTGGAGAAAACGCCAGACATTTACAGACATTTTGATACAGAAGAACATTAACCAGAAGATCCACGAACCTGCAGATCGGCACTACCGGCCGGTGTGAAAAAAGTTCTATTAAGACTCAAGACTAAGCCACAATAAAGATGAATCAAACCATCAGTAAGAAGAACTCTTTACTGACTGGACGAGGAGGTGGTGTGATTTACTGTAATCTCCATGGAGACGAGCAGGCACCACTCAAATATATTTGTAAAGAAAATTCATGTATTTAAATAAAGATCGAGGTCAAGTTGAACTAATCCGTGGGTTTAAGAATGAGGAAAAACAAACTGATAGTGATTTACATTTTAAATCTTGTAATATTTTTTTTGAATGGTAGAAAGTCATGAAAATGTTGCATCTAACAGGAACCTGAAACCCATGAACACTGCGGAACATTCCAGGCAAAGGCAATGACATCTCCACAGAGACAAGATCTGAGCCCAGTCCCAGGATCTGGTCTTTAGTGAAGGACTTTTACTCATCACTGCGTCAGTTTGGGCTCCTGAAATCATCGGAACATTTTAGAACAGTTATAATCGAAAATCGAAAATCAAAAAATCAAAAAATCTAAAATCTAAAAATCTAAAATCTAAAATAAAAAAAAATCAAAAAATCTAAAATCTAATCTCTCCAACTGAGGTCAGACATATTTAAAGCTGCAGTGTGTAACTTTTCTAGTGGAGGGTCCGTCAAAGGCTTTTCTCCATGTTATTTCGTTGTCTGGAATGTTCCACAGTGTGGCTTTAAACCTTTCTATCGTCATGGAGACCAAACCACACTGAGTTCCAGGTCAGATCTGTGAAGAGGCGACCCCGCTCACAGTCAGAATGTCTGTTTTTCTAGGTATTTTTGAGCTTTAAAACCACCTGTGATTGAATAAATATAAAGTAGAGCTGTTTAATGACACACTGTGGAACATTCCAGACAGAGCAGTGACGTATCCATAGAAACAAGAAGGTGACGGACCCTCCACCAAAAAGTTACACAGTGCTTTCTTTCTTTAAGATCCACTTTGGTCCTTGAACTTTGCCACATTTATCGAACTCCTCCGTGTGCAGCAAACTGAACATTTGAAGTGATTATTCAGAAACAAAATGAACTTTTCCACACTCGGCAGAGGTTCAACTGTAGCCACTGCTGCCCTGGGGCGAAGTGTCTTGCCCAAGGACACAACCCCAAACTTCACCTTGTACATCAGAATTCATTTGTTGTTTATTCTGTTCAGAAGAAGTCGAACTCAAGTACAAAATGTCTTTTATTGGTGTAAATCCATTCACATGAGAAGCACTGACAGTTCTGGATGTTCATCACAAAGAGAAGTGTCTTGCTCAAAGACACAGCGGCAGCAGGAAAAAGCTAAAGCGAGATTTAAAGTCCCAACCACCCAGTGACATCACCACAGTCCCAGATCTGTGCAGCTCCTTTGTTTGTGTTTAAATGTTCCTGACGTGGAGCTGGAGGAGGCGGCGCTCACCTGTCCTCAGGGCTGGTCAGGGCTGTTAGGCTGGTCAGGGGGGTCTACTGCCCCGGTCGGGGGGGGGTCTACTGCCCCGGTCGGGGGGGGGTCTACTGCCCCGGTCGGGGGGGGGGGGGGGGGGGTCTACTGCCCCGGTCGGGGGGGGGGGGGCCCGGTCGGGGGGGTCTGTTGGGCTGGTTGGGGCCGATGTACCTCAGGGGGGAGTAGGACGGTTTCTGGATCAGATCTGACCCAAAGTACGGCTGCAGCGCTGCAGGGACGCGCACCGACCCGTCCTGGACAAAAGACACAAGTTTGGACTCAATATAAAGATTTAAATCAGATCTATTCTGTAAACTGGACAGCTCCACCGGTGCACGCCCGCTATGACACGCCCACTGTGACACTCCCACTGTGACACTCCCACTGTGACACTGTGACACGCCCACTGTGACACTGTGACACTGTGACACTCCCACTGTGACACTCCCACTGTGACACTGTGACACGCCCACTGTGACACTGTGACACTCCCACTGTGACACGCCCACTGTGACACTCCCACTGTGACACTCCCACTGTGACACTCCCACTGTGACACTGTGACACGCCCACTGTGACACTGTGACACTGTGACACTCCCACTGTGACACTCCCACTGTGACACTCCCACTGTGACACTGTGACACTCCCACTGTGACACTGTGACACTCCCACTGTGACACTCCCACTGTGACACTCCCACTGTGACACGTCCACTGTGACACGCCCACTGTTTCTTTAATGAACTCGT
>CM057093.1:1579760-1609760 GCA_029959045.1 Taenioides sp. WSHXM2023 | reverse complement strand
CCATATTGAATAGACTCACCTGACTAACAGAAACTGTAAATAAATATGTGTGTCTCAGAGTAATTTTCATTGTAATTAAGCTCCTCCCTTCAGGCAGATATAAAGCAGTGTCCACCAGCATCTGACCAGAACTGAAGAAGCAGCTTGGATGAGCCGCGAAACATATTCGACCAAATAAACTCTGTCCAGTTGACAAATTAAATTTCTCCTTTTGCTATGGATTCTACCTGGACGACTGAGGGATTCTACACACACTCATAAATGATGAGAAAATAGTTGATTGAATCAGACTGTACAGATTTAAATCAAAACTTGTGAAATGTGAGGACTTGTGAGGGCTCGTGAGGGCCCGTGAGGACTCGTGAAGACCTGTGAAGACTCGTGAGGGCCCGTGGGGACTCGTGAGGGCCTGTGAGGACCTGTGAGGACTCATGAGGGCCCGTGAGGACCTGTGAGGACCTGTGAGGACTCGTGAGGGCCCGTGAGGACCTGTGAGGACCTGTGAGGACTCGTGAGGGCCCGTGAGGACCTGTGAGGACTCGTGAGGGCCCGTGAGGACCTGTGAGGACCTGTGAGGACTCGTGAGGGCCCGTGAGGACCTGTGAGGGCTCGTGAGGGCCCGTGAGGACTCATGAGAACCTGTGAGACGGTGTTAAATCCTCGTCAGCTCCACGCGCTTTAACTGCCACACGATGATTAAAATATGCTCGCCTTATCGAGATTGACCAAAGATCTGAGTTAGTCCTGGTTTAGTCCTGGTTTAGTCCTGGTTTAGTCCTGGTTTAGTCCTGGTTTAGTCCTGGTTTAGACATGGTTTAGACATGGTTTAGTCCTGGTTTAGTCCTGGTTCAGTCCTGGTTTAGTCCTGGTTCTACCTGAAATGCAGCTCCAGTTCAGTGAAAAGTTCTTTTTGCAGATTCACAAACTCCTCCAACATCTGAGCGCTCTCCAGACCAGATCCACCTGCAGTCACCCCAAACATCTCCACCTGAGGCACAAAGAGTCAGATGCCCTCCCCAAACATCTCCACCTGAGGCACAAAGAGTCAGATGCCCTCCTTGTGTGTCAGATGCCCTCCCGGTGAGTACCTTGTTAAAATGGTGGACTCGGTACAGGCCCCATGTCTCTCGCCCTGTGTCCGTCTCTGCTCTGTAACATGTACTACAGCAAACCGTCCTGTAGGGGGGACACTCGCGTTATGAGTAAGAATAATAAAAATGTATTTGTTAAACACAAAACTACAATTTTAAAATATAAATTTTAAAAACAGCTCACCGAACAGGCAGGTCTCTCCAGTTCACAGCGTGGTCCATGAAGAAGCCTAAAGGACAAAAGAACTGAAGCAAAACTAAACCAAGTCTGTCCGCTTCAGTGCTGCTTCAGTCCTGATTTAGTCCTGCTTTAGTCCCGCTTTAGTTTTGTTTTAGTCCTGCTTCGGTCCTGGGTTAGTCCTGCTTTAGTCCTGCTTCAGTCCTGATTTAGTCCTGGTTTAGTTTTGTTTTAGTCCTGCTTCGGTCCTGGGTTAGTCCTGCTTTAGTCCTGCTTTAGTTTTGTTTTAGTCCTGCTTTAGTTTTGTTTTAGTCCTGCTTTAGTTTTGTTTTAGTCCTGCTTTAGTTTCGTTTTAGTCCTGCTTCGGTCCCGGCTTAGTCCTGCTTTAGACCCGCTTTAGTCCTGGTTTAGTACCTGCAATGCCGACCTCCCCGGTCCCGGCCAGGTTCAGGTCCGGACACCGGGCCGGGTCCAGAGCGTAGACCTGAGAGCGATGAGCGTGAGGCTGCATCCCACAGCCCTCCTGAGACCAGAGGGTTTGAAGAGCCAATGTTAAACTGATCCATGTCCTGATGTCGTTTCCTCGTCACACACAGACCTGGAGTTTTGTTTTGTTTCATTCACACAGACCCTGCAGATTTAGGCCGAGTTCTTCTCTCAAACTGAAAACACTCTGTTCCACCTTGTGATGTCATCATGTGGTGATACAGGAAGTGCTCCACTGTGTTTTTAAACTCCACACACCTTCACTAGAATCATTTGGATCATTTCAGTCCTGGAATTGCCGATCTCCACTGAACTAAAGGTAAAAGGAGCTGTTCACTTGAAAACTACCACTTGATGACATCACAAGGTGGAACAGAGCGTTTGGAGCTTTGGAGATGTAGACAGACTAATAATAAAGAGTTCCTCAAACATGTGAATGAAACAAACACAACTCCAGGTCTGATTTTGAGGAGGAAACAACATTAAAACATGATTTAAACGTCACAAGAGTCAGATTTGTGTCATATTGGACCTTTAATGTTTCTTTAGGACAAAACAAAAAATATCCTCTTTGTTATAATGTTTTATTACACATTTCTACCCCAGTTTTAGCTTCATATAAATTCATTTGAACAAGAAAATCTATGTAAGAAATATTCTGTGTTAAATATTAAATGTGACTTACAAACACTGCCGCCCTGAGCATGTCGGGCACCGTGAGGGGGATGAAACCCTGCGGATTTCACAATAAAAGCACAAACTCAGCTCTGTGCAGTCTAAACACCATGTGTTTCTATGGGGAGTGTTTTATTTTGAAGTCTTTACCCGTTTGAGCAGCTTGTCCAGTGTAAAGTTCTGCAGCGCCATCTGGAGTCTGGCCCCGCCTCCTCGCAGGTAGTACGACCTATGACCCGACACGTGGGAGAGGTGTCTGGGGAGAGGGAGGGCGGAACAGATAAACAATTACATTCATACATTTAAATATATTTATTCATTTATACATAGATTATTTTATAGCAATTGTAACACATATTTTACACAAACTAAAGTATTTTTTGGAATTAATGTTAAAAAAGCACTAAACAGAGATGGGCCATTTGACAAACACTATTTATTTATTAACAACAACATTCGCACATCCAAAATGTGCTCAAATGTTTACAAAAAGTGGAAATTAAGAACAAAAAAATCTAGAAAAATCCTTTTATGTACAAGATTATAAAGGAAGAAGAAGAACTACTACTACTACTACTACTACTACTACTACTACTACTACTACTACTACTACTACTACTACTACTACTACTACTACCACCACCCATTTCACGGTAGTTCCATGTTCCACCTTGCTTCCTCCTCACCTCTGCCTGATCAGTCCCAGCGTCTCTCCCAGCTCTACGTGACCTCGGGGCTTAAAGTCAAACTCCGGCTTCTGTCCCACCAGCTCCAGGACTCGGGCCTGACTCTCATCCCCGTGAGGCTGGGAACACAAAACACAACAGTGAGAACACAACAAAACACAACAACAACAACAACACCAATCATTTCATACGCTGATAACAGACGCTCAGAACTCTGGCGCCCTCTGCTGGTTATGGCGCATGCAGCTACAAACTCTAACAACAGCACAGCAAGTAGGTAAAAGGAGCTGTTCACTTGAAAACTACCACTTGATGACATCACAAGGTGGAACAGAGCATTTGGAGCTTTGAAGATGTAGACAGACTAATAATAAAGAGTTCCTCAAACATGTGAATGAAACAAACACAACTCCAGGTCTGATTTTGAGGAGGAAACGACATTAGAACATGAATTAAAGCTACAGGAGTCACTTACAATAATATAGGACCTTTAAATATAAAAATTTAAGGGCTGGTCTAATGGCTGTTGTGTTGCTGTAGTGTGTGGATTTGGGGAGTATTTAGTATAAAAGATTTCCTCACCGTGTCAGGGTGTGTGGAATTGGGCAGAGTTTAGTATAAAAGGTTTCCTCACCGTGTCAGGGTGTGTGGAATTGGGCAGTATTTAGTATAAAAGGTTTCCTCACCGTGTCAGGGTGTGTGGAGTTGGGCAGTATTTAGTATAAAAGGTTTCCTCACCGTGTCAGGGTATGTGGAGTTGGGCAGTATTTAGTATAAAAGGTTTCCTCACCGTGTCAGGGTGTGTGGAATTGGGCAGAGTTTAGTATAAAAGGTTTCCTCACCGTGTCAGGGTGTGTGGAATTGGGCAGAGTTTAGTATAAAAGGTTTCCTCACCGTGTCAGGGTGTGTGGAATTGGGCAGAGTTTAGTATAAAAGGTTTCCTCACCGTGTCAGGGTGTGTGGAATTGGGCAGAGTTTAGTATAAAAGGTTTCCTCACCGTGTCAGGGTGTGTGGAGCTGGGCAGTATTTAGTATAAAAGGTTTCCTCACCGTGTCAGGGTGTGTGGAGTTGGGCAGTTTCAGGGCTCTGGTGTAGAACTGCTCCTCCAGGTGGCTCTGTTTGGGGTTCAGCTCACTCAGCCTGTGCCTGACCTCTCTGCCCCTCTGCCGAGCCGCCGAATACGCCGGGATCTGAACAACGTCAAATACACTGAGATTAGACACGTCGTTGTACCACATCCTGAAGTGCAACAGGATCCTGTTTTAGTTTCTTGTAGTGCTCCTTCAGATTTAATTCAGTTTGTCTCATTTTTGTGTCTGTCCTTTGAAAATACTAAATTTTGTGTATTATTTAATGTTCTTTAAAGTAAGGCCGCCACACACTACAGGAGAATTTGCCCATTTTGGCTCTGATTTGTTTCTTCCAGAGTTTGAGGAGGCGTGACCTTGTCTTTGTGTGTGATTTTGAAGCCGCTGTGCTCCTCGTGTGTTTGTGTCAGTGTGACTCTGAGCGGCTCTGTCAGATCATAACCACCAAACATCAGCAATGCTACGATAACGGCCGATAAAACAGAGCGTCAGGGGCAGAGGAGCGACAGACACAGAGACGCAAGATACAAACTCGGGAAACGGCGAAAATAATGAGGCGACTTTATTCCTCACCTCTCGTAAAGTTGTAAATTTAAACTGCAGCATCTCATCCACATTATTCACAGAATTTGTCCTCCATAAATAATGACCCCAGTCCACAAACCCGCTCTGTGAATCCAGTTTGAGTCGTTCTTTAAAAGTCAAAAGTCCAGAGTCGTTCCTCACGTGTGTCTGTTACATCCACAGCGACGGATCGAGGTGAAGCTGCAGATTAGCGACAGTGACTCTACTTCCTGTGGACTTTATCCTTTATGCTTTAAAAATCACGTGTCTGAAGTTTTGCTCCACATTTCACAAATAATAATCACACAGTTTGGACTTGTGTCTAAACTAAAGTGCAGAGCTCTGATCTTTGAACACTTCAGTCTCAGAGCGAGTGGTTTTACTGTCGACAGGAAACAGACACGATCGCGCTCACGGGTTTATATCCTGTGGTCCGCAGACTTATCCCGCTGAAGTCTTTGTGATCGGAGATTTTAAGTCTCATCAGATTCTCCTCGTGTCTGTGGTTTGCACTTTTTGTCGCACGTTTAAAAATCGTTTAAGACCAAAAAATCCTGTAGTGTGTGGCGGCCTTTACTCTTACTTTTTACAAATACTTTTTTACTCTTACTAATGTCTTAGACCACTATTTTTTACTTCTACTTGAGTAATATTTTATTTTTGTTATTATTGTTATTATTATTATTAATATATAACGTTACTGGAGTACAATTTTAGCTGCTGATAAAACATGAATAAAACACAACAGAACTCACAGAGGCCAGGACTTTCTTCTCATTATTGTTCTGTAAAGAGAAGAAGCACAAGGTTAAACTCATCTTAGACTGAAAAGTGAAGAATAAACCATAAAAAACTAATGCTCTATTCTGAGTAAGAACCTCAAACATGTGTGTTATGGACAGTTAGATGTTTTCCACACACCACTAGAGCTTTGACCGTCTCGCTGATGATTTTCTTCTGCTCCTCTAAAGTCGAGATTTCTGCTCTCACCGCCTCCAGCTGCTCCCACAGAGACACCTGCGAAACACAGAATAAACAATAAATAAAACTTTGCTCCGTTTTTAACTTCATATCATGAGATTTTAACTAAGACCAATACAGAATTCTGTGGTGGAATTTACCGTTTCTGACCCATTTCTTCCCATATTTGAGTAAAATGTGTGTTTTCCCAGGACAGATTATTGTGTTTATTTATTACTGTTCATAATATAACGGGTTTTACTGTCCTAGAATCAGGAGGTGCATGGTTAGCATGACAGCTGTGATGAGAGTTGTGAAAGTGGCTCTAAACTCATCGGGGTGAATAATTAGGACGCTCAGAAAGAAGAAGGGAAGTGAGGAAGAACTTTGGACCACTGAAAAATGTTTAAAATGAACCACGTCTGTTTTTTATGTTTTTAAGACGGCAACTTTAATAAGAGAGGAGAGAGAGAGGAAGGAGAGAGAGAAGAAGAGAGGAGGAGAGGAGAGAGTAGAAGAGAGGAGGAGAGGAGAGAGGGAGGAGGAGAGGAGAGGAAGAGAGAGGGAGGAGTAAAGGAGGAGAGAGGAGGAGAGGAAAGGGAGAGAGAAAGAGGAGGAAAGGGAGAGAGAGCAGAGAGGAGAGTGGGAGGAGGACAGAGGAGAGGAGGAGAGAGGGAGAGAGGAGAGAGAGCAGAAAGGAGGAGAGGGGGAGGGAGGAGAGGGGAAGAGAGAGGACAGGAGGGGGTGCATCTCATTTCTCTTTCCTCGCTTCCTTCTCCTCGATTCCTTCTCCTCGATTCTGCAGGAAGTGGATGAGGAAGTCCCGCCCACAGGAGACACAGGGAGGACAGAGGATCTAAACTCCTCACTGAGACCAAGAAAGTTTGATTCTTTTCTCTGGTGTTGCTCCTGAAGCCTCCTCAGGTTTACTCCTTCACTCTGTGGTTTTAATGACACATTTGATTGACAGCTGGAAAATGGAGGATCTAGGAGAGGAATCAAGGAGAAGGAAGTGAGGAAAGAGAAATGCGACGCGGCCAAGGAGAGGAGGAGAGGTCAAAGCTGGAGGTCAAAGCTGTTGCACTACCACACCGCAGCAGAGAGCCTAACACTCTCGCCTCACAGCAACAAGGTTCTGGGTTTCTGAGTTTGCATGTTTTGCTTGTGTCTAACCCAGAACATCCACGCCGGCTCAAATCCTCCAGCTAAAGCAGTCCTGACCAAGACTAGCTAAAGATCTGGAGATGTGTCCCACTGCTCCTGACAGGTTTGACCCAGAAACACTGAAGAATGGGTCAAATGCAGAGGAAGTCCAAACCTCTCTCTCTCAGTCTGCTGAGAAATGACAGCTCCTTTAAGCTCCTGGTTTTACTAAATCCAGTGTTCCACGTTACTGCAGCTCAACCCTTATAATTATTGACCACATAAATAAAGTATATTCTGTTTTTCTCCTCACAATCTTGCGGACATCGTCTCCTCGGAGCTCGCCCTTCCTGCTCTCCACGTTGGCGATCGCTGCCTCGGGGTCGGCGCAGATCTCGGGCATGTTGAGGTCCGGTTTGTCGCTGTATCCCTCCCGGACGTGCTCGTACAGGCTGCTCCGGGGGGCTCCGTGGCAGTGCCGGGGCGCCAGAGCCAGGGCAGGCCGGGGACAGTGCCTCAGAGCCGGGGTGAGAGCGCACACAGCCCCGTAGGACAGACGAGCCGCTGCCAGGCTGAAGCCGGCCGCCATGTTTGTCCCGATGACAGGCGTGAGGCGTTCGCGGAGCGTGGGGTGAAACTGTTTAATCGTTTACAATTTTGAAATAAAAATTAAAAAAACTAAAATGTAAAGGTATTTTAGAGTGGTAAAACTGTAACTAACTCAAATTATCCTCCTAAGAAGTACAGTAACGACAAATTATACGGATACTACATTGTAATTATTGATTATTAATATGATAACGAATAAAAACAGATTGCCTTTGAAATATTTCAGTCCTTCAACTTTTTGTTAACAAAATTAATATCACATTTAACTAGACACCCTACTGTACTGCTGTACTTAACTGAAAAGCTATTAAAAATAAATAAATTGAGGTCAAACAGTCGAAACGCACATTTACGTGCTAAACCAACGCTCCGCAAAGGCGACATTTCCAAAAATAAGTAAAGTAAAGTCATTTTAAACGTTTTCTAGATTTATTGTATACTTTACGAATTGTATGGTTTTAAGGACCTTAAGTAATTAAAAAGTATTATATTTCTTAGCGATTTGTAATAAAAATGATACAAGTTCCGGTGTAAACAATAGTCACGTGGTAAAGGTCAACCAATCAGAGTAGCGGAAGTTGTTGGTTGCGGTAATCCGGTTCCGACATGACAAGTGCGGCCGTTTGCTGTTTAACTTTGGGCTAGATTTAAGCCCTAAAACCTTTTAAAACTGTTTTTTTGAGATTTTACCATTAGCTGGAGGTGTGATCTTTGTGCCATGGTGGACTGATCACTGTTAGCCGCTTTTCGAGAGCTTTAATCCGGGTGATAGTTGCCTTTACACCGGGGGAGATGTGGTCTTCCGCTCTGTAGCCTCGTTTCTGGGACTAAAGGCCGGATAATATTGACAAGCAAAGCCGAAAAACCCTCCACATACACGGGGGAAGGCATCGGGAAGCTCCGGGTGTCTGTGTCACACCGATACTGAAGATTGTTTTAATATTTTTCTGTTAAAAAGAAGGACAAAATCAACCACAACGCTGGAAACGAGACGGAGAGCCAAGGCAAGTAACGTTAGAGCCTCAGATGGGATTATTTGCATCACAATGTCATAACAAAACTACAAACCGATTCTTTTTACAACTATCCTCAGAGAAAATCTTCACTTTAAACTATATGTGCCATAAAACCTCTTCATAAATCAATAGTATTCCAAATTTTAAGCCATTTTGGTAGTGCCCCTTTCCAACAGGCCAGAAGAGCACGTTAACTGTCTACAAAAAATGTGATTTATTATGTGAAAAATGCTCCTGTTTATCAGATTCTGTTGGCGAGGACTTTAAATGCATTAAAGATGTACTGTGTAACTTTTTGGTGAAGGGTCTGCCACTGTTAAACCAAGGCTGTCTATTTTCATTCATTTTCATTAGCAGCTGCAGGAGCTTGTTGCTTTAAAAAAGGGTTGTGCTATGGTGTTTATAGTTCTGTACTGAACCAGGACTAAACCAGGACTGAACCAGGACTGAACCAGGACTAGACCAGGACCAAACTAGAACTGAACCAGGACTAAACCTCGGCTATCTATTTTCATTCACAGTTGCAGGAGCTTGTTGCTTAAAAAAAAGATGTAGTTTTCTGGTTTCAGCTTCTTCTTCTTGTGTCTTTTAGTTTAATCCCATATTGTGGAACATTCTGGGCAAAAACATCTCCATGGAGACAAGCAGACGTGCCAGACAGTGACACCAGAAATGTCACGCAGTGCATCTTTAAAAGCATTATTGTAGTCAGTTGCTTTTCATTTTAGGCTGACAAATAAGACAGAAGATTTACATTTACTCTACACTTTCCTCATCGATCACAAACAAAAAACTCTGATTATCAAAATGAAGGGAGTCCATTTTGAGACCGACTGGACAGACATGTTTTGGTTGTTCATTTTGCCCATCCCTAGAATACAGAGTTATCTACTCAACAGTGACCGTGACCTTTCGATTGTATTTTGAAGTGAGATAAGTCTTATCTGAGTCCACATTCGTAAACACTGAGACGGAGCAGGTTTCTCTTTGGACTTTCGTTTGTTCTCGTTTCGTATCGGAGCCTTTTCAGTCTTTAATATTATTATGGTGGAGATGACACTAAACCAGGACTAAACCAGGACTGAACCAGGACTGAACCAGGGCTAAACCAGGATTAAACAAGGACTAAACCAGGACTAAACAAGGACTAAACCAGGACTGACCAAAAAACAGGACCAAATTAGGACAAAACTAGGACAAAACTGGGACTGAACCAGGACTGAACAGGGACTAAACCGGGACTAAACTGGGACTGAACTGGAACTGAACAGGGACTAAGCCAGATCTAAACCAGGTCTAAACTGGGACTAAACCAGGTCTAAATCAGGACTAAACCAGGACCAACCTAAGACAGAGGCTGAAGAGTTGTGGGTGTCTCTCTCGGCCTTTGATTTACACGTATCAAAAACAAGACTCCAAACGGGAAATCTGAGACTGAAACGAACCTTTTTGCAGCGTTCATGTTTAGTATTCGTGGCAGTTGTGGTTGTGTATTTCTTGTGCGTTGTGTCAGATGCAGGTGAAGTGGGAGGGGGTTTGGTTGTGTGTATTTAGTGTTGTTTAGCATGTGTATGACAGATGAGGGGGCCGTGTCCTGGTTGTGTTTTAGGGCTGGGACGAGACCCAGTTTCCACCAAACGAGACGAGACACGAGGACGAGATAAGTCGAAATTTTAACTTAAATCATAATAAATACATTTGTGATTTTCATATTTTTGCATTTTGTCATTGTAGCACAGTTTTTTGGAATTACAGCTTCTTCAAAAAATGCAACTTGTCGGCACTTTAACCTTTTGTCCAATGCAAATATAAAAACATAGGGGGAAATCTCACGAGATCATTTTTTTCATGTGTGCACAAGTGTGTGGAGTGCGGTGACGTGTTTGTATAATGTTATGTTTACTGTTGTATATATTTCCTGTTATATTTGTGTGTATATTAGATGCGGGGGGGCGCGGTGACGTGGCGTCCACAGCCCTGGCAGGACGGAGATGGAGGAGGAGGAGAGCCTCTGTCTGACTCTGACTCTGAGGAGGAAGACTTCCCCGACGACAGCACCACTCCACTGGGGGACTACATCACTCATGGTATAAAAACTACAAACGTGTCCGCTCGTACAGGGACTACAAACATGTCCGCTCGTACAGAGACTACAAACATGTCCACTCGTACATAACTACAAACGTGTCCGCTCATACAGGGACTACAAACGTGTCCGCTCGTACAGGGACTACAAACGTGTCCGCTCGTACAGAGACTACAAACGTGTCCGCTCGTACAGGGACTACAAACGTGTCCGCTCGTACAGAGACTACAAACATGTCCGCTCATACAGAACTACAAACATGTCCGCTCGTACAGGGACTACAAACGTGTCCGCTCATACAGAGACTACAAACATGTCCGTTCGTACATAACTACAAACGTGTCCGCTCATACAGAACTACAAACATGTCCACTCGTACAGAACTACTAACATGTCCACTCGTACAGAACTACAAAAAATGTCCACTCGTACAGAACTACAAACATGTCCACTCGTACAGAACTACAAACATGTCCGCTCGTACAGAACTACAAACATGTCTGCTCATACAGAGACTACAAACGTGCCCGCTCGTACAGGGACTACAAACGTGCCCGCTCGTACAGGGACTACATCACACATGAGTTATTATTATATAGTACGATGTCGTGTATGTGATAATGTTTGTTTTGTTGTGATGTTTTCGGTCTCAGGTCTGAAGCAGCTCCTGGACGCTCAGCAGCTCTGTGATGTCACCCTACTGGTCGAGGGGAAGAAGTTCAACTGCCACCGGTCAGTCTGAGCGCTAAGGTCCAATTTACACAAAACTGACTCTTGTGAGACTTTTTGATTGTTTGAGATGAGGAAACGACATTATATAATTATCTCTCCTCCCTCTCTCCTCCCTCTCTCCTCCCTCTCTCCTCCCTCCTCCTCATATCTCTCCTCCGTCTCTCCTCCCTCCTCCTCATATCTCTCCTCCGTCTCTCCTCCCTTTCTCCTCCGTCTCTCCTCCGTCTCTCCTCCGTCTCTCCTCCGTCTCTCCTCCATCTCTCCTCCGTCTCTCCTCCCTCTCTCCTCCCTCTCCTCCGTCTCTCCTCCCTCTCCTCCCTCTCCTCCATCTCTCCTCCATCCTCCTCTTTCTCAGAGTGCTCTTGGCCGCGGTGAGCCCGTACTTTCGTGCCATGTTCACGAGTCCCCTAGTGGAGTCCCGCCTCACTGAGATCCGATTGGAGGATGTGACGCCGGCGGTGATGGATACTGTGATCCGATTCGTTTACTCCGGGGAGGCGGGGCTTTCTCTGGACACGGCCGAGGACCTGTTTGTGGCGGCGAATAGACTTCAGGTCATGCCCCTGCAGGACCTGTGCTCCAGGTCAGAACGCAACAAAACTACGATTTTAAGTGTCAATATGAACAATTTTATTCAGCCAAACGTTTGATCAGAAAAAAAAGAACTGTTAGTCATAACTGCAGAATTATTTGTCTAAAGATGTTTTTTAGAGAATTATTTTTGAACGTTAAACCCTGTGGAGGTGGTGCTCTGTTCTTTTAAACTCTTCTGTCTCTCACATGTGACTAATGCCCCTGTCTCCTCGTCTCTCTGGGTCAGGTTCCTGTTCGAGCACCTGTCGGTGGAGAACTGTCTGGGCATGTATTCTCTCGCTCGCTCGCACCACGACCAGCTCCTCCTCCGCGCCTCGCTGCGATTGGTCGCTCAGCACTTCCCCCGCGTTTCCCGGCAAAAAGACTTCCTCCTATTGGACCACGGCACGCTGGGGTCTCTGCTGGGCTCGGACCGCCTCGGCGTGCACTCGGAGGCGGAGGTGTACGATGCGGCGCGGCGGTGGGCGGAGCATCTGCCTCTGGAGAGATACGCCCACATGCCCAGTTTACTGCAGCACCTGCGCCCAGGGCTCCTGTCCAGTGAGGAGAGCCGACGCCTGAGCCAGGAGCTGGGACCCGCGGCGGCGGGCGAGGGGCTGGGCGGAGCCCTACGACCACGAGAGGGCATGTTCGAAAAGAAGATCGTCTGCATCGACCTCACGCCACGCGAGGACGAGAACCTGCGGGACTTTACTGTCGACTGTTTCGACCCGAGAACGGGGAAGTGGGAGAAACTGGCTCCACTGGGGGCGCTGGTGAGCCCGGGCTGCACGGCCGTGGGCGACAGGCTGTTTGTGGCGGGGGGCATCCTCAGGACCTGCTCCGTGTCTCAGAGCGTCCACGAGTACGACGCCGTCCTGGACCGATGGGTGGAGCGCGCGCCCATGTCACAGCCGCGCGCTATGCTAGGTCTGTTAGCATGTGGGAAGTCCCTGTTCGCTTTAGGAGGGAGTAACCGCTCGGCTCTGCTGGACTCCAGCGAGGTCCTGGACCTGACGACGATGACGTGGACCCTCGGGCCTCGCCTGCCCCTGCCGCTCAGAGCCTTCTCCTGCGCCGCCCTCCGCTCCCGTCTCTATTTACTCGGAGGAACCACTTTAGAACAGAACAGAGCCGTGGTGCACTCCGGCGTGCTAATCTACCACACACTAACCCGCTGCTGGACCAAAGTGGCTCTGGACTCTGGAGCGACCTGCCTGGCGGGCGGCGTGGCGGTCAGGGGCGGAGTCTGTGCGATCGGCGGATACATGAGGGACACCACCAAGTTTTTAGACGGGAATTTTACCAACCTGGAGACGCTGGACGCCACGGGACGGGTGCTGTTTTTCCGAGAAGGGCGAGGGACGGAGCGCGAGGTGGTGGTGACGAACGAGCGGGAGAGGGGAGGAGGGGGCAGCGACAGAGCGCCCAGTCCCGTTGTGTTTCCAGGGTTACCGCGGCGGATAGCGGCCGGGGGCGTGGCCAGGTGGAAGAGGCGGATCTACGTTTTGGGCGGGGAGAACGGCTCACGCTTCTATGATAGTATTTACTGCTGGAAGCCCGGGTGGAGGAGCTGGGTGCAGAGGAGGGAGAAGCTGCCGGGGGACACGGGTGGGGTCAGTCAGTTTGGCTGCACCACACTGAAGTTCCCCAAGAAACACATCCTGAGCCGACTGAGAGCCGCCAAAGAAAACTGCAAAAAGAATCTCTGAACAACCTGTTTACACCGGAGCAGCTGAGTGCACGTGTCTGTGAGAGGAAAACCACTCTGCCACTGTGACCCCGGTGACCCTTCTGACCCCAGTGACCCTCTCTGACCCCTGCGGCCCTTCTGACCCCGGTGACCCTCTCTGACCCCTGTGACCCTCTCTGACCCCAGTGACCCTTCTGACCCTCTCTGACCCCTGCGGCCCTCTCTGACCCCTGTGACCCTTCTTATCCCTGTGACCCTCTCTGACCCTCTCTGACCCCCGTGACCCTCTCTGACCCCTGTGACCTCTGACCCCGGTGACCCTCTCTGACCTCTGTGTGTCTGTGGAACATTTACATTTTGGACCCCGTCAATCACAAACTTTACATTTTAAAGAGTTGAAATGAGGAAAGGTCAGAGTTCATGTTGACGTTGCGTTCTCCTCGCACAGACCTGCGCACGGCTCAGGGGCAGATCCGAGTCGTACTTTGGCGCTGTGAAATAAAACTGTGTCCAAAACCACTCCAAGGATTTCATATCGATTTCCTTTAGTTTGAGCCTCTCATCATGAATCATTTATACAGTTTATTTCTTTCTCTATAAAACCCTCTACATTAGTCCTTTAGTGTTTTAAAGTCTTCGTCCTCAGTGTCCCCTCCTCCCTCCTCCGTCGCTCCGTTTACAGCCGTGAGACTCGTCTGTGCCACAGCCGCCCCGGGACATTCATCAGTTCATTTACTTTAGACTTAAACAAACTTTATTGAGCCATAAGAGAAATTACTTGGACTTTTATTTTAATTTTAGTTTTCCGTGGGCCAGTGTTCATTACAGCGTCATAGTAATGGAGCTGTACCAGAATTAGGCAAAAGGCTCATTTTTATTGGCGCTCCTGTGTAAACGTAAAACTCTGATCAAACCTGAAGCTGAACCAAGATGGCGTCGTGTTGTTTTCAGGGGCCTGGGCTCATTGGCTCATGGGCACAAAAGTAATTTTATCTTCCACATTTACTTCCTCAAAATTGGCGAGCTCGTCCCACCCGTGTGACGTCTGTAATGTGTACGGTGTGGAGCGTTTGGACCAATCAGAGCACGGCGTGGAGCATTTGGACCAATCGGAGCGCGGCGTGGAGCGTTTGGACCAATCGGAGCACGGCGTGGAGCGTTTGGACCAATCAGAGCGCGGCGTGGAGCGTTTGGACCAATCAGAGCGCGGCGTGGAGCGTTTGGACCAATCAGAGCGCGGCGTGGAGCGTTTGGACCAATCAGCGCGGCGTGGAGCGTTTGGACCAATCAGAGCACGACGTGGAGCGTTTGGACCAATCAGCACAAAGTGGAGCGTTTGGACCAATCAGAGCGAGAGCTGCTAGAGCGGAGCGAGCGCGGCTCAGAGCGGCGAGGCTCAGTCTGACAAAGATCACTTTTAGGAGCTTTGAAGATTTAAACATTTTAAAAAGTTTATGTTGTGAAAATACAAAAGAATCCTACAAAATCCGACCTTTGTGAAAGCCGGATGCCCTGTCAGAACACGGGCAGTTTGAATTCCCAAAATGCATTGCGCTCTATGGGAGAATTCTGTCTGGGCCCAAACTCCCGGAGCTGCAGTACCTGGAGTGTCCACTAGAGCGGGGACAGAGGGAGAGGGGCTTATCCAGGTTTTATTATAGATCCTTGTTTGTAAAGCCTTTAAATCTGCCATCCACAAGTTTGATTTTCTTTCACCAGTAGACGTCAGATGAGAAACCTGCTACCACCCACCTCACCTGACCCCTCCCCCTTCACCTGACCCCTCCCCCTTCACCTGGCCCCTCCCCCTTCACCTGACCCCTCCCCCTTCACCTGACCCCTTCACCTGGCCCCTCCCCCTTCACCTGACCCCTCCCCCTTCACCTGGCCCCTCCCCCTTCACCTGGCCCCTCCCCCTTCACCTGACCCCTCCCCCTTCACCTGACCCCTCCCCCTTCACCTGGCCCCTCCCCCTTCACCTGACCCCTCCCCCTTCACCTGGCCCCTCCCCCTTCACCTGACCCCTCCCCCTTCACCTGACCCCTTCACCTGAACCCTGTAAAAGTACATTTGTATCGTGGCCGTAGGAACTGGATTATTTAGTCTTTAGTGTGTGAGTGATTCAGACTGCACAGATGGCAGCCACTTCTCTGACACTCAGCCGCGGGGCAGCTGTGGCGCATGTGTTTGTTTTAGTGGAGTGGTGCTGGACACAGTGAAACAGAAGAGCACTTGAAGCACACTGAGCCAAAAACTGGACAAAAGGTGAATGTATTTGTTCAATAAAATCTGCAAAAGTTCTGAGGTTTTCAGAAATTGACTTTCTTTTTTTTCTTTTTTTTTTTTGTGATTATCTGAATGTTTTTGTTTTTGTGTTTTTTCTAATCTGTTTTGGTTTGTTCTGGTGAAGGGTTGAAGTGGTCAGAACCTGAGTAACTGTGGGCCTTAGGCGGGACCACAGTGTTTAATGAACTTACTGCTAAATGTACATTTCACATTTCATATTTTGTTTGTTCTACTTTTGTTTGCAGTGAATTCTAAACTTAAAATAAATTATTTTTAAATAAATGTATGTTTTTAATCTTTGAAGAGGGGGTATTCTGCAGCATCGACTTTTTGGAGCTTTCTCCCATGTTCTAGCGTTCCTCATCAAAAACACGAGGTTTTAGAGTCATCCATGCATGTTTGAGTAATCTAGTGATCTCTCCCGGGCCCTGTTCAAACCCTCCTTACAGTTCGCAGTACGAGTCTGTACGAGGCTCCGCCCACAAGTCTACGTCCCCCAGGCTCCCACAGTACGAGTCTGTGCGAGGCTCCGCCCACAAGTCTACGTCCCCCAGGCTCCACACGACAATTCTCCATAAATACACAAAAACATGAGACAAAACTGAACACAACAACTGGACAAACCTGATGTGATGCAGGAGTTTCATTAGTGCGACGCTCTGAAGGGGGAGGGACTTAGCGTGTCAAAAAACAAAACTTATAGAACGTGTTAATACGTTGTTTTTGGCAAATATAACATTTTCAATTGTAGTATTATTAAAGGGAGTAACTGATATTAAAGACTGGAATTAAGAGTTCTAAGTTAAGCAGGACTCTCGAGGCCTTTGTGAGTCACGTTTGGCTTTGGAAGTCGAGTTTGGGGCACCACTCAACAAATGTTAAGAAATATTATCAATCCAATATAATCAACTATCTAAGTTAATTAATGAATTCACAATTAATGAAACAATTGTTCTGAAGGTTGGTAAATTCCTGTACCATATCAGTGGCCCATATCTGGAAATAACATTCACCAAAGCAAACTGTGGTTTATGAATGTTTATTGGCCAAGTTACACAGACAGCAAACAGACCAATACAAACTGAACATGTCGTCAAATATGGAAACAGTCGTCTCCAAACTGCCACACAAA
Organism: Taenioides sp. WSHXM2023; assembly: GCA_029959045.1. Taxonomy (NCBI): domain Eukaryota; kingdom Metazoa; phylum Chordata; class Actinopteri; order Gobiiformes; family Gobiidae; genus Taenioides; species Taenioides sp. WSHXM2023. The sequence continues at coordinate 1,592,761 of CM057093.1, read as the reverse complement.
ATGAAAGAACAAATCTGAAACGTGGCCTGTGACGTCCAAGAGGCTCATCACCGCAGACCAAACTTCTCAGGCCTGAGAAACAGAAACTGTCAGGTTCAAACCCACCTAAACATTGTAAAATACAAGAAGAAAGACAAGAGATTATTAAGTTTTACTCGCGAGGAGAACGGACAGAGTGTGTCAGTTACAATCTCCAACCCGCTCTGACCACTCAAAGCCGTCTACCCCATTTTATTTAGGATGGTCCCTAGTTACAATGTTTCTAAGGGGAAGGGAGAGCGTCAACACGATATATTTTGAAAATATGTTTGATACAGTTATCAGACAGCTGGACTCTGCGGCCTGGGAACCTTTCTTGTTTCGAAGGTCACATCATCTGCTTCCACAAGTAAATACAGTTACTGCACATAGTATAAAGAGCACAAAGAGGTTATTCAAAACACACAAATATCTAACATATGATTATAGCAAATATGGGATATAATATATACACCATTATTCTAACAGAAATGTTCAAATCAAAACCAAGACATGAAAACTTTGCAGAGTCAATGTGTGTCAATTAAACAACTCAAGTTCTGCTGAGTTAAAAAGCGAAAATAATCAAGAGGTAGTTTTGAAACCGCGAAACTGAGGCAGAGTTGGAAAATGATCAAACTTGAGTTGAAAATGTGGCTCTTCAGGAGGTTAGTGAGGCAACAGCGGAACTAGAGATTTAAGAAAGAACAACCAGAAGACAAGATTGGTAAAAACTGGTAAAAAGCCAGAGAGTTAGTTTTCAAGAAGAATTCAAAAGTTTGAAATAAAAAACTGAAGAAGTCATTTCGAAAGAGCTGAGGTCGATTTGCAAATGATCAAATCCAAGGGGCAAGCAAAGCAACTAAAGCGATACAACTGAACTACAGAAGCTTGAGAACGAACAAAACAACCAGAAGACCAGACAGAAATACTGAAAAACCAGAAAAACAGTTTGCAAAAAGAGTCGGAGAGCTTGAAAACAAAACCGTCTCCAAGTGAAGACATCAAACAGCGCCAACTTGAGTTACAAACCGAGCATAATCGTCATTTAGAAGATGCCAAACGTATCCATGACGACATCTTAAGGGCGATTCAGAAACTGGCTGCACAGAAAATTGTACAAAAGAATTGTGAAGCGACAGTGATGATGGAAAGTGCCTTAAAAACCTTAGGTGAACATCTTCGTGAAGTAAGAAAACAATACGAAGCTGGAAAGGTAGCAGAGTTTGGGTACAAGCAGAAACAGAAGCAGACAGAGAATGTTGAGGGTTTTAACTTTAACTTCGGTGTGGAGGACACTAAGGATCTGCAGAACCAACTTATAAACCTGAAAGCTAATGTTTGTTGTGACAAGAACATTAACAAGGACGTAGCAAAGACTGAAGCTAAAAACTGGAAACTGGTCAAGGAACGACAGAAACTTGAAAACAAATTGAAGAAGATTGTCGAGTCTTCAAAAGAAATTGAGGAAATTACGAATAATTTACGTAACTTGAAGACCGAGAACGCTAGCTTGCATCAAGAAATCAATGTGTTGCATCTGGAAATTAAAGATGCTAGCGTGCTAAAAGGTCGTTCGGAAGCGTTAAAAATCGAGAAGTCACTGTTGCGAAGAAATTGTGATGTGACGAGGGAGATTGCAAAATTGGAGATTGTTAAGATAAAGAAGGAAGCGTTAATGGGACAAAATATTGGGCAGACGATATGCAACAGAACGGAGAACTGAAAAATCTGGAGGTGTCTAGAAAAGAAGAGGTGACGATTTCAGATAATCCAATGAGAGTCAGAAAAGCAAGAGAAGTCTGAAAGCTCAGGATCAAATCTGCCTCAAGATGGAGAGCGGAAACAGCGCCACCTCGAGTTAGAATTTCAGATCTTAGAAGATTTCGAACGTTTAAAGGAAGAGGTAGAACTTCTCTACATTTGTTCAAGTTTTAAGATTCTTTGTCTGAAACACCGACATGTTCAGAGTTGAGGACTTGAAGGAAACAAAACACAACTCCAGGTCTGTCTCTTAAAAGTTTAATGTTTATTTATAATTTTTTTTTCTTAATTTAAATGTGTTTCGAGTTGTGTGTTTGCCGCCGGTGTACTGAAAGTGAAATTCCACACTTTCACTTTCACTTTCACTTTCACTAACCTTTAACGTAAAAACACAATTGGTCTTAAACGAATAAAGGACGATTGCTGAGATTTGCTCCTTTTTGTTTAATCACATATTTGTGTCAGATGCCCTCCCGTTCTCCTGTATCTTTGTGTGTCAGATGCCCTCCCGTTCTCCTGTATTTGTGTATGTCAGATGGCCTCCCTGTGTGTCAGATGCCCTCCCTGCTGACACTGTGTTTTAAGTCCATTATTTAAACCTTATGGGGGATTCTTCTATAACTTATTAATAGTGAAACGTGTTAATAATTATTGCGGCTAATGGACAAGACGAGCTGAGGTGGTCAAAGTCTGTCCGTGGTACGACACTACTGCATACATCCTACCGCCAGTACTTCATCTCGTGTACTAGATGAAGTACTAGTGTAGTCAGTACCACAGTAGAAGTACTTTTAGGAGCTACAGTAGTACGATGGAGTCCGTGGCCATAAACAACGTGGCTGACATCAGTGTAATCGTGGGGTACTTCCTGTGTGTCGTCAGCGTCGGCGTTTGGGTGAGTCACTTTATTTTTAATGTTTTTTAAAATATATTTAGAGTCATTCCGTATTAAAGGTGCGATATCACACAAAACTGACTCTTTAAGCTTTAAATCATGTTCTAATTATGTTTCCTTCTCAAAAACAGACCTGGAGTTGTGTTTGTTTCATTCACATGTTTGAGGAACTCTTTATTATTAGTCTGTCTACATCTCCAAAGCTCCAAACGCTCTGTTCCACCTTGTGATGTCATCAAGTGGTAGTTTTAGTTAGTCAGCAGCTCCTTTTACCTTTAGTTCAGTAGAAATTGGAAATTCCAGAGCTGAAATTAAATGATCCAAATGATTCTAGTGAAGGTGTGTGGAGTTTAAAAACACAGTGGAGCACTTCCTGTATCACCACATGATGACATCACAAGGTGGAACAGAACTCAGCGTAAATCTGCAGGGTTTGTGTGTTTTGTGTGTGTGAATGAAACAAAACGACTCCAGGTCTGTGTGTGATGAGGTCAGAAAATGGTGTATGTCACTTTTCTGACTGAGGGACTGCCACCTGCTTGTTGCCATGGAGATTATTACTGTTTATTTATTTATTTATTTTTGCCTGGGATGTTCCGCAGTGATATCCATCTCCATGGAGACAGGCAAGTGGTGTCACTAGGTAAAGTTACTGGTTAAATCTTTGGAGCTGTGATTTCGCTCACAGAACAGATGCAGGTTTTCAAAGAGTGTTAAAGTAAAGCTGAAAATAAACGATTATTAAAGAGTTTAAAGACGACTCAGAAATCGACTGATTCCTCCAAAGAAAAACTCCAGGTGAGTAAACGATGAGACGAAACTACGGCAACGGTTAAAACTGATCCGTAAAGCTGGACACGTGATCGGCCGTGAGCTGGAGACATTTGTCCCAGTGAGGGACACGAGGACACTGGACAAACTGCTCTCCATCATGGACACTCCTGCTCACCCACTGCACCAGACTATAGAGGGACAGAGGAGATAATACTCCCTACAACTGTACAACAACTCACCCACTGCACCAGACTATAGAGGGACAGAGGAGATAATACTCCCTACAACTGTACAACAACTCACCCACTGCACCAGACTATAGAGGGACAGAGGAGATAATACTCCCTACAACTGTACAACAACTCACCCACTGCACCAGACTATAGAGGGACAGAGGAGATAATACTCCCTACAACTGTACAACAACTCACCCACTGCACCAGACTATAGAGGGACAGAGGAGATAATACTCCCTACAACTGTACAACAGCTCACCCACTGCACCAGACTATAGAGGGACAGAGGAGATAATACTCCCTACAACTGTACAACAACTCACCCACTGCACCAGACTATAGAGGGACAGAGGAGATAATACTCCCTACAACTGTACAACAGCTCACCCACTGCAACAGACTATAGAGGGACAGAGGAGATAATACTCCCTACAACTGTACAACAACTCAGTCTTAAGTAACAGATAACCTTATGCCCTGTCAGTCAGCAGAGTATTTACACTGTCGTTCTTGTCTCTTGTTTATAGCTGTGATTTTATAGTTTATAGTTTATTTTATTACTTATTTTTCTATTTTATTTTGACTTGTACATAATTATTTTATAATTATGTCTCATTTGACTCCTGTTTTTTTTTGTTCCTCTCTGTTATTATATTATATTGTGATGTTTGAGCTGCTGTGTCCAAATAATTTTCCTTGTGGATCAATAAAGTTTGTCTAAGTCTAAAATCTCTGAAATTTTGCAGAATTGGTCTGATTTAAAGGTGCAACGTTTCTGGTGGAGGGTTTGCCACCAACTTGTGTCCATGGAAATGTGATTGGTTTGTCTAAAATGTCCCACAGTACAGATTAAATCTATCTACAGGTGCAGGCAACATTACAGGTCAGATCTGTGGAGAGTCACCCCTATTCACAGAGAGAATTTCTGTATTTTTGAGCAACAGAAACACCCGTAATGAACAAATGCTAGATGGATGTGTTTAATGCCACACCATGGAACATTCCAGGCAGAACAGTAACATCTCCATGGAGACAAGCAGGTGGCGGACCCTCCACTTGAAAAGTTGCGCAGTGCAGCTTTAACTATAATATAATGTGGAGTAAATAACACATTTCTCTTTTCTGTTTCCAGTCGATGTTTCGGACCAATCGGGGCACAGTGGGCGGGTACTTCCTGGCCGGGCGCTCCATGAGCTGGTGGCCTGTGAGTATTTAAAGCTGCACTGTGTAACTTTTCTGGTGGAGGGTCCGTCAAACGCTTTTCTCCATGTTATTTCGTTGTCTGGAATGTTTCACAGTATGGCTTTAAACCTTTCTGTCTTCACGATGACCAAACCAGACCAAGTTATAGGTCAGATCTGTGGAGAGGCGACCCCGCTCACAGTCAGAATGTCTGTTTTTCTAGGGATTTTTGAGCTCTAAAACCACCTGTAATTGAATAAATGTAAAGTAGAGCTGTTTAATGTCACACTGTGGAACATTCCAGGCAGAGCAATGACGTATCTATAGAAACAAGCGGGAAACGGACCCCCAACCATAAAAGTTACATAGTGCAGCTTTATTTATTAGTACAGTCTAAGTCTTTACAGTGCTGTGAAAAGGTATTTGTGCCCTTCCAGATTTCACACTTTAATGTTTCAGATCATCAAACAAATTTAAATATTAAACAAAAATAACCCAAATAAACATAAAATGAAGTTTTTCCAGTTTTTACTCTCCAAACCTACATGATCCTGTGTGAAAAAGTAACTCCCCCCTTGATAAATGATGAGGAAACTGTGATTAATCATATTATTGTGGAAAGATGAGTTCAGTTTCATATTCACACCCAGGCCTGTTGCTGCCAGACTTTTCAAATCAAGAGATCACTTAAATAGAACCTGTCTGACAAAGTGAAGTCGGCATTACTGAACCCAAGACCTCATGCCACCATCCAGAGAAATTCAGGAGCAGACAAGAAGAAAAGTAATTGACATGTCTCAGTCTGGAAAAGGTTACAAAGCCCTTTCTAAATCTTTGGGACTCCAGCGAACCTCGGTGAGAGCCATTACCCACAAACGGAGAAAGTGTGGTACAGTGGTGAACCTTCCCTGGAGTGGCCGGCCTACAAAAATTACCCCAAGAGCGACGAAAGATCCAAGAGGTCACAAAGAAACCCAGAACAACATCTAAATAACCGCAGGCCTCACTTGCCTCAGTGAAGGTTGGTGTTCATGACTCAACCATAACAACGAGACTAGGCAAAAATAGCAGAGTTCCAAGGCGAAAGCCACTGCTGCCAAAAAAGAACATAAAGGCTCGTCTCACTTTTGCCAAAAAACATCTTGATGATCCCCAAAGCTTTTGGGAAAATATTCTATGGACTGATGAAACAAAAGTTGAACTTTTTGGAAGGAGTGCATCCTGTTACATCTGGAGTAAAATGAACACAGCATTTGATAAAAAGAACATCATGCCAACAGTGAAACATGGTGGTGGTGGTGGTGTCATGGTTTGGGGGCTTCTTTGCTGCTTCAGGACCTGAACTCTGCTCTCTACCAACAAATCCTGAAGGAGAATGTCTGGCCATCAGTTCATGACCTCAAGCTGAAGCGCACTTGGGTTCTGCAGCAGGACAATGATCCAAATCACACCAGCAAGTCCACTTCTGAATAAAAAAAAAAAAATGTAGGTTCAGGTTTTTCCCCTTAATAAATAAAATCACTGCACTTAAAACTGCATTTTGTGTTTACTTGTGAGTTTTCTTTGTCTAATATTTAAGTTTGCCTGATCTGAAATGGCCAAGAGTGACAAAGATGCAAAAAAAGGAAAAAATTGGTAAGGGGCAAATACTTTTTACAGCACTGTAAGTATAGGCCAAATTAAAAGTAATACCCTCCTCGTCCAGGTGAGGGCGCCGCTGTATAACCTCACTGTAATACTGCTCTGTTCCAGGTGGGGGCGTCGCTGTTCGCCAGTAACATCGGCAGTGGGCACTTTGTGGGTTTGGCGGGTACAGGAGCGGCCAGTGGCATCGCAGTGGGAGGCTTCGAGTGGAACGTGAGAAACTAGAGTCCTAAAACTGTTACTATAGATACCCTGCAGTGACATGTAAGTGTATTTACCAGTTACCATGGAGACACAACGCAAATATTAGCAAACACTGTCAAAAAGTTTTAAGATGGTCTGAAAACTCAAGAAAAAATACAAAAGTGATTTAAAGAGCACATTTTCCTGTGATCAGTGCGAGTGTTCATGGTCCTGTTTAGGAGTTTGATTTTCAACAAAAAGGTGCGAGCGACAAACTGAAAAACTGTCAGCTAATGCTAATGCTAATGCTAATGCTAATGCTAATGCTAATGCTAGCTCGTGACTGTAATGTTATTTGAGAGGGACTCGTTTAACAGCACAAACCAGCTCACCTGTTGGAGTTCAGATAAGTCAGTTCTTTATGGTCAGACTGAGTTAAAATAAAGATCAGATTAAAGTAACAGAGCTTCAGACAGAGCAGTGCCTACAGTTAGCATCACACCCCGTTGATGACATCAGCTGTAAAGTATCAATATAATAAAGTTTTAGATTTATCTGGGACATTTTAAAGCAAAAACACTTAACATTGCTTCCTTCATTCTCTGTTCACTCCTCACACTTCTGTCACAGCAGATCTTCTACTGAACATTTGGATCAACGTACCTCCTGGTTCCTCTATGGTTCTTCTCTAGTCTTTGGTCTTTTGGTCTTCCTCACGTCTCCTCTTTGTTTCCTTCAGGCCCTGTTCATAGTTCTGCTCCTGGTTTGGTTGGCTGATCCTCTCTCCTCTCTCCTCTCTCGTTCTTGGTCTTCTGGATCTCTCACAGCCCATCTTTATTCTTCCAGGTCCATGGTTCTGCTCTTGAGATGGTTCTTCTCCAGTTCTTCTCTGGTTCTCCTGCTGAATCTCCTCACATTTCCTCCTTTGATTCCTCCAGGCTCTGTTCATAGTTCTGCTCCTGGGTTGGTTGGTTGGTTGGTTGGTTGATCCCCTCTCTTCTCTGGTTCTTGGTCTTCTGGATCTCTCACATCTCATTTTATTCTTCCAGGCTCTGTTAATAGTTCTGCTCCTGAGATGTTCTTCCCTGGTTCTTCTCAGTTTCTTCTCTGTTTATTCTGTTCTCCTGCTGAATCTCCTCACATCTCGCAGATGTTCTACTGTACATTTGGATCAACTTACCCCCCTGGTTCCTCAATGATTCTTTTCTGGTCCTTGGTCTTTTGGTCTTCCTCACATCTCCCACTTTGTTTCCTCCAGGCCCTGTTCATAGTCCTGCTCCTGGGATGGGTCTTCGTGCCGGTCTACCTCACAGCCGGGGTGAGTGGTACAGCAGATAAATCCATCCACAGATATTGGACCTTATGACCTTTTTCAGTTTTATAATGTTGCAGTATTTTTGTTCACAATCGTCCTGGAGCTGTACAGATTCTACAGTAAAGAGGAAAAGTTCATAAAGTCAGGTATTTACTTAGATTTGCACCTTTACAGTGAATGCATCGAAAATACCTGCAGAGTGGACTCACCTGTCCTCACCTGTCTACACCTGTCTACACCTGGCTGTCTGTTGTCATGTTTTGGCTGATAGTTTTCTTTTACTTGTGCAGGTGATCATGATGCCTGGGTGCTTGCAGAATGTACTCACCTGTTTTCTTCTGTCTTCACCTGTCCTCACCTGTCTTCACCTGTTTTCACCGGTCTTCACCTGTCCTCACCTGACCACACCTGTCTGTCTGTTGTCATAATGTATTTTTGCTGATAGTTTTCTTTTACTTGTGCAGGTGATTGTGATGGCTGGGTGCCTGCAGACTGTCCTCACCTGTTTTCTTCTGTCCTCACCTGTCCTCACCTGTCTTCACCTGTCCTCACCTGTCCTCACCTGTCTTTACCCTTCCGTATGCAGGTGATCACGATGCCCGGGTACCTGAAGAAGAGGTTTGGAGGCTCCAGGATCAGTCTGTACCTGTCCGTCATCTCCCTGTTCCTTTACATCTTCACCAAGATATCGGTGCGTCTCCAAAAAGAAGAAATAAAGATAGAACTTTGGCTGGAAGGTTCCATGTTGTGACTTTTTAAGGTGGACATGTTTTGTGTCTCTTTTAAGGTGGACATGTTCTCTGGGGCTGTCTTCATTCAGCAGGCTCTGGGCTGGAACATCTACATTTCTGTGATCGCTCTGCTCCTCATCACTGCTCTCTACACAGTCACAGGTACCAGCCAGAACCGGGTCTAGACCAGAGACCAGACCAGAGACCAGGGTCCAAGAACCAGGATCTAAGAACCAGGACTAGAGACTAAGACATTGACTCAGACTTGGGTCCAGCTAGTGCAATGTACGCCATAGTGAATACATTTTGAAAATCTGCCCAATGTTCATAATTCTACAACTAATTATGTATCAACTACCACTACTACCACCACTACTACCACTACTACTACTACTACTACTACTACTACTACTACCACTACTACTACTACCACTACTACTACCACTACTACCACTACTACTACTACTACTACTACTACTACTACTACCACTACTACTACTACCACTACTACTACCACTACTACTACTACTACTACTACTACTACTACTACTACTACTATTACTCCTCCCTGGTAAAAAGTAGAAGTATTTTTAGAACAGGGCGAAATGTGGTGATTTTTTATAAAGAATTTAGCTGATTTTAAGTGACTGAATTGATTTCTTATTTTTTGTATCCATTTTGGGTTTGCTCAAAGTTGGGACGGAAACTCAAAACGTGCTAAAAAATCAAGTCTCAGTCTCAAACCATAAAGAAAAGTACTTTTTACTTTTCAGTCCAGATCTAAAATGTAGTGGAGTAAAAAGTACAGATACCTGCTCTTAAATGTAGTGAAGTAAAAGTAAAAAGTATTCACTGTAAAATGTGAGTAAGTAAGTAAAGTAAGTAAGTAAAGTTAAGTAAGTAAGTAAGTAAAGTAACGTAAGGTAAGTAAAGTAAGGTAAGTAAAGTAAGGTAAGTAAAGTAAGGTAAGTAAGGCAAGTAAGTAAAGTAAGTAAGTAAAATAAGTAAGTTAAGTAAGTAAAGTAAAGTTAAGTAAGTAAAATAAGTAAGTAAAGCGAGTGAGTTAAGCAAGTTAAGTAAGTAAAGTAAAAGTAAAAACAGATACCTAAAATGTACTTTTACTTTAGTATTCTGTTACCTTCCCCTCCGTGGTCTTGTTTGGCAGGAGGCCTGGCAGCTCTGATGTACACAGACACAGTGCAGACGTTTGTGATCATCGCTGGAGCCTGTGTCCTCACCGGATTCTGTGAGGACTCCAGACATTTATACATAAAACATACAAGTATTACCATATATATAATGTGTGTGTGTGTGTGTGTGTGTGTGTGTGCGTGCGTGCGTGCGTGCGTGCGTGCGTGTGTGTGTGTGTGTGTGTGTGTGTGTGTGTGTGTGTGTGTGTGTGTGCGTGCGTGCGTGCGTGCGTGCGTGCGTGCGTGTGTGTGTGTGTGTGTGTCTGATTCAAAAACACATTGAAAAACATCATTCACCGGTCAGTGTTTTTGGTAATTATTAATCTGCTGACAAAGAGGACAGTTTGAACACCTCCGGACTGAAAGTGCTTACAGTTGCTCCCTGACATCACAAGTACAAGCTGTTGTTGTGTCCTGGGGCAAGACACTTTCTGCATAATTTTCACCTGTTTTCATATGAACACAAATACAAATATGTGTAGAATCCCTCAGTCGTCCAGGTAGAATCCATAGCAAAAGGAGAAATTTAATTTGTCAACTGGACAGAGTTTATTTGGTCGAATCCGTTTCTCATCCAAGCTGCTTCTTCAGTTCTGGTCAGATGCTGGTGGACACTGCTTTATATCTGCCTGAAGGGGGCGCTAACTACAATGAAATGACTCTGAGACACACATATTTGTTTACAGTTTCTGTTAGTCAGGTGGGTCTATTCAATATGGAGTGGGAGTGGGGGAGTAGTTAGCAGAACCATTCAGGGCCATGATGGTGTTTTCACACCTCTGGACATGTCCTGCTAGTCCCATTGTTTTCTCTGTTTGTTTTGATTTAGGTTTGAGGATAGAGTTATAGATGGAGACAAATGATGTCTGAGACCTCCATTTCTGTTCAAGGAAGGATTCTCTTTCTTGACAAAAATAGCTTCTTTAACTCCTCCTCTCAAACCAGTTCTTTTCTCTGGCCAAGATCTGGACCTCACTGTCCTCAAAGGAGTGGCCTGTGGCTTTTAGGTGGAGATGTACGGCAGACTGAGGTCCTTTTAGGTGGAGATGTACGGCAGACTGAGGTCCTTTTAGGTGGAGATGTACGGCAGACTGAGGTCCTTTTAGGTGGAGATGTACGGCAGACTGAGGTCCTTTTAGGTGGAGATGTACGGCAGACTGAGGTCCTTTTAGGTGGAGATGTACGGCAGACTGAGGTCCTTTTAGGTGGAGATGTACGGCAGACTGAGGTCCTTTTAGGTGGAGATGTACGGCAGTCTGAGGTCCTTTTAGGTGGAGATGTACGGCAGACTGAGGTCCTTTTAGGTGGAGATGTACGGCAGACTGAGGTCCTTTTAGGTGGAGATGTACGGCAGACTGAGGTCCTTTTAGGTGGAGATGTACGGCAGACTGAGGTCCTTTTAGGTGGAGATGTACGGCAGAATACAAATATTAACAAAGACATGGACATGACTGATCTCTGAACTTAAAATGAGCTTCGGCCTATTTTAATTTTAATTTAAACATAAACACAGCCTGCGTTTACTGAGAACAACTGGAACGCTCATTTATTCTTTATTACAAAAACAATGGACATGATGCCATTTATTTCTGTTATAATCTGGTGTTTTGGTTCAAGATGATTATCCAATCAGAACGCAGAATGAGCCTCACATGACTCTCTCATTTGGGTTGCTGGTTCAATGCTGTCCACACCGTTCAGCTCCAGGCAAATGAAGCTCATCGAGGCTTGCAGTTCTAAGAGCGAATCTGAAGCCAAGTTCCATTTTTGGAATTATGAACACGAGTATCATAGCAACCAAAGAGCCAATCAGGAGCGAGGCTGTTGAAGGTAATACCCCTTCCTGCCCACACCGCTGGGTTGGCAAAGCTGTCAACACAAACCTGTTGCTAACACTAGGAGGAGCGACCTCGGGGAAAGAAGGCGCCTGACTGGTCTGTTAGTAATGTCCATATTTTGATCTAAGGACAAAATAATGAAATAAAAACCCCAGGATCGTGTAGATTGGGTTAATGCGAACATTTAAGACCAAAATGACGAGGCTCACAGCAGTAGTTACAGAGAGAGGGGCGATGAGCCAGAGTGGATGGAGCCAACTCGCGCCCATGCTCACTTCCTGCAGGTTAGCCTTGTCCATTTATACAGTCTGTGGTGTGTCCTCAGCGTTCTCGGCGGTGGGCGGGTACAGTTCCCTCCTGCACAGGTATCCTCTCTCTCTGCCGGTGAACCGCTCGTCTCTGGACCCTGCGCGGTACCACATCGCCCCCTGGTGTTACACTCCACGCGCTGACGCCTTCAGCCTCCTGCGCGACGCCTCCACCGGAGACCTGCCCTGGCCCGGGGTCCTGTTTGGGATCGCCATCGTGGGAGGGTGGTACTGGTGTACGGACCAGGTAAACCGGACTGAACCAGAACTGAACCAGAACTGAACCAGGACTGAACCAGGACTGAACCCGGACTAAGACTTAACCAGTTTTCTTGTATTTTTGTAATTCCAGGTCATAGTTCAGAGGTGTCTTGCTGCTCGCAGTCTCACAGATGTTAAAGCTGGCTGTATTCTCTGTGGGTACCTCAAAGTTCTGCCCATGTTCCTGATGGTCTTCCCCGGGATGATCAGCCGTGTTCTCTACCCAGGTCCGTCACAGAGAACGTCACCTGGTCCAAGCTCAGGGCCTGTTACCATAGTTTTACCACAGTAGAAACTCATCCAGCTTCGTTATTTGTTTTAATGAGGTTCTTACCTTATCTTAGTTAATCAGAGTTAACCCTGAAGTTGCCTCACTAACCCTTTAATCCTGCTTCAGAGTCCAGCTCTAAGCCTAAAGCCATGAAAACTGAGACTGAGGGAGTTGTGCGTGTGTTTTTGTTTTGTTTTGTAGTACTTTTATTATCCCTGTAGGGTTAGGGTTAGGGGTTAGGGTTAGGGTTAGGGTTGCATTTGACCCATCCTTTCAGGAGCAGTGGGCGGCACATGGGGTGCCCGGGGACCATCTCCATGATCTTATTTCTAGGAGCATGTTTTGGGCATGTTTTGGGAAACCCACCCAGACACGAGGAGAATATGCAAAC
>CM057093.1:1564760-1574760 GCA_029959045.1 Taenioides sp. WSHXM2023 | reverse complement strand
GAGAAGGTCAGAGGAGCAGAGGGTCAGAGGAGCAGAGGAGAAGGTCAGAGGAGCAGAGGAGAAGGTCAGAGGAGCAGAGGAGAGGAGCAGAGGAGAGGGTCAGAGGAGCAGAGGAGAAGGTCAGAGGAGCAGAGGAGAAGGTCAGAGGAGCAGAGGAGCAGAGGAGCAGAGGAGAGGGTCAGAGGAGCAGAGGGTCAGAGGAGCAGAGGAGAGGGTCAGAGGAGCAGAGGAGAAGGTCAGAGGAGCAGAGGAGCAGAGGAGAGGGTCAGAGGAGCAGAGGAGAGGGTCAGAGGAGCAGAGGAGAAGGTCAGAGGAGCAGAGGAGCAGAGGAGAAGGGCAGAGGAGCAGAGGAGAGGGTCAGAGGAGCAGAGGGTCAGAGGAGCAGAGGAGAGGGTCAGAGGAGCAGAGGAGAAGGTCAGAGGAGCAGAGGGTCAGAGGAGCAGAGGAGAGGGTCAGAGGAGCAGAGGAGAGGGTCAGAGGAGCAGAGGAGAAGGTCAGAGGAGCAGAGGAGCAGAGGAGAGGGTCAGAGGAGCAGAGGAGAGGGTCAGAGGAGCAGAGGAGAAGGTCAGAGGAGCAGAGGGTCAGAGGAGCAGAGGGTCAGAGGAGCAGAGGAGAAGGTCAGAGGAGCAGAGGGTCAGAGGAGCAGAGGAGAGGGTCAGAGGAGCAGAGGAGAAGGTCAGAGGAGCAGAGGGTCAGAGGAGCAGAGGAGAGGGTCAGAGGAGCAGAGGGTCAGAGGAGCAGATGGAGCAGAGGACTGACTGTGCTGCTGCTGCTGCTTGTCTCCTGTAGGGGGCGTTCTGGGGTCTGATGGGGGGTCTCTTGATGGGTCTGTCCCGGATGATCCCAGAGTTCTGGTTTGGGACGGGCTCGTGCGTCTTTCCGTCCGGATGTCCTCGGATCATCTGTGGAGTTCATTACCTCCACTTCGGAATCCTGCTCTTCTCCTGCACCTGCGCGCTGGTCCTGATCATCAGCTACAGATCCAAACCCATCGAAGACCAACACGTGAGACCAGGACTAGACCTGGACTGGACCAGGACTGGACCAGGACTAAACCTGGACTGGACCAGGACTAGACCAGGACTAGACCAGGGCTAGACCTGGACTAGACCAGGACTAGATCAGGACTAGACCTGGACTGGACCAGGACTGAACCAAGACTAAACCAGGACTAGACCTGGACTGGACCAGGACTGAACCAGGACTAGACCTGGACTAGACCAGGACTAGACCAGGACTGAACCAGGACTGAACCAGGACTAGACCAGGACTAAACCAGGACTAGACCAGGACTGGACCAGGACTAGACCTGGACTAGACCAGGACTAGACCAGGACTAGACCAGGGCTAGACCAGGACTAGACCAGGGCTAGACCTGGACTAGACCAGGACTAGATCAGGACTAGACCAGGACTAAACCTGGACTGGACCAGGACTGAACCAGGACTGAACCAGGACTAGACCTGGACTAGACCTGGACTGGACCAGGACTGAACCAGGACTAAACCAGGACTAGACCTGGACTGGACCAGGACTGAACCAGGACTAGACCTGGACTAGACCAGGACTAGACCAGGACTGAACCAGGACTGAACCAGGACTGGACCAGGACTGAACCAGGACTGGACCAGGACTAGACCTGGACTAGACCTGGACTAAACTAGGACTAAACCAGGGCTAGACCAGGACTAAAGCAGAACTAAACCAGGACTACATCAGGACTGAACCTGGACTGAACCAGGACTAAATGGATTTTCATTTTTTTTTCCCCCATCAAGGATAAAAAATAGGAATCTACTAAATTTACTGTAATTTGTTCTGTAAATTTATCCAAATAAATCAGTTTTTGTATTTTTCCATGTTTTTTTTAATTATGTTCTTATGTTTCTGTGCAGCTTTTCCGTCTGGTGTTCAGTCTGCGTCACTCCAAAGAACCCAGAGTCGACCTGGACCAAACTGAAGAGAACCACCAGAACCAGACTGAACCAGGTCAGAGGAGGAAGGACACAGTGGGGGAGCGGTTAGCCCTCTCACCAGAAGGTCCCAGGTTCTATTCCCACGTTGGCCTTCAGAGTGGAGTCTGCACGTTCATCTGACTTACTCTATGAAAGAAGAAAAGAAAACAGACATATTTATAATTCTGACTATTTCAACAGGAGGAGAGCAGAGGGTCAGAGGAGGAGAGGGTCAGAGGAGGAGAGGGTCAGAGGAGGAGAGGGTCAGAGGGTCAGAGGAGAGGGTCAGAGGAGGAAAGGGTCAGAGGAGAGGGTCAGAGGAGGAGAGGAGAGGGTCAGAGAAGCAGAGGAGAGGAGCAGAGGGTCAGAGGAGGAGAGGGTCAGAGGAGCAGAGGAGAGGGTCAGAGGAGGAAAGGGTCAGAGGAGGAGAGGGTCAGAGGAGCAGATGGTCAGAGGAGGAGAGGGTTAGAGGAGGAGAGGGTCAGAGGAGCAGAGGAGAGGGTCAGAGGAGGAAAGGGTCAGAGGAGGAGAGGGTCAGAGGAGCAGATGGTCAGAGGAGGAGAGGGTTAGAGGAGGAGAGGGTCAGAGGAGCAGAGGAGAGGGTCAGAGGAGGAAAGGGTCAGAGGAGGAGAGGGTCAGAGGAGCAGATGGTCAGAGGAGCAGAGGGTCAGAGGAGGAGAGGGTCAGAGGAGCAGAGGAGAGGGTCAGAGGAGGAAAGGGTCAGAGGAGGAGAGGGTCAGAGGAGCAGATGGTCAGAGGAGGAGAGGGTTAGAGGAGGAGAGGGTCAGAGGAGCAGAGGAGAGGGTCAGAGCAGAGGGTCAGAGGAGGAGAGGGTTAGAGGAGGAGAGGGTCAGAGGAGCAGAGGAGAGGGTCAGAGGAGGAGAGGGTCAGAGGAGGAGAGGGTCAGAGGAGCAGAGGGTCAGAGGGTCAGAGGGTCAGAGGAGCAGAGGAGAGGGTCAGAGGAGCAGAGGGTCAGAGGAGCAGAGGAGAAGGTCAGAGGAGCAGAGGGTCAGAGGAGCAGAGGAGAGGGTCAGAGGAGGAGAGGGTCAGAGGAGCAGAGGAGAAGGTCAGAGGAGCAGAGGGTCAGAGGAGCAGAGGAGAGGGTCAGAGGAGCAGAGGAGAGGGTCAGAGGAGCAGAGGAGAAGGTCAGAGGAGCAGAGGAGAGGGTCAGAGGAGCAGAGGGTCAGAGGAGCAGAGGAGAGGGTCAGAGGAGCAGAGGGTCAGAGGAGGAGAGGGTCAGAGGAGCAGAGGAGAGGGTCAGAGGAGGAGAGGGTCAGAGGAGCAGAGGAGAAGGTCAGAGGAGCAGAGGGTCAGAGGAGCAGAGGAGAGGGTCAGAGGAGCAGAGGGTCAGAGGAGCAGAGGGTCAGAGGAGGAGAGGGTCAGAGGAGCAGAGGGTCAGAGGAGCAGAGGAGCTGTGCTGCTGCTTGTCTCCTGTAGGCGGCGCTCTGGGGTCTGTCTCAGATGATTCCAAAAAATATGAATTCAAAGTTTGAAATGCAGTGAAAAAATAGCAAAAAACGGCTCTAGTGTTTAGTTCCTCTTTAGCTGTGTGGGTGTGGGTCTGTGGTGGTGAGAGGCTGAAGGTGCAGAAAGGCAGCCACATCGGTCAGTCTGCCCCGGGGCGGCTGTGGCACGGAAACGCCTCATCACAGGAAATGAAAACTGCATCAAACGTGTTCAAATGCTGTGCAAGATTTTTACATTTTACAGGATTCAATATTTATTATCTGTTCCTTCTATTTTCCTCAGTTGTTGAAGATGAGGAAGAGTCCGGTATCTGCGCTGTGATTGGTCAGTTTTGCAGCGGCGGCAGCTCTAAGACCCACCCCTCTGAGCCCTCGACCAATGAGAAGCCTCCGCTCCCCGACATCAGTGAAAACCCAGTGTTTAAACTCACCGTGGACGTGAACGCTCTGATTATGATGACAGCAGCTGTGTTCATGTGGGGGTACTTCGCCTGAACTCAACCAGGACTAGACAGGACCGAACTAGGACTAAACCGGGACTAAAGCAGGACTGAACCAGGTCTGAACCAGGACTAAAGCAGGATTTAAGTAAAACTAAACCAAGACTTAACCAGGCCTCAACCAGGCCTGAACTGGGACTAAGCCAGGACTAAACCAGTGCTAGACCAGTGCTAGACCAGGACTTGAACCAGGACTAAACCAGGACTTGAACCAGGACTAAACCAGGACTAAACCAGGACTAGACCAGGACTAGACCAGGACTAGACCAGGACTAGACCAGGTCTGAACCAGGACTAAATCAGGACTAAAGAGGACTAAACTTGGTCTAAACCAGGACTAAACCATAATTAAACTATGACTAAAGTGGACTAAACCAGGACTAAACCAGGACTGAACCAGGACTAAACCAGGACTAAACCAGGACTAAAGCAGAACTAATCCAGGATTGAACAGGGACTACACAAGGACTGAATGTAGACTAAACCAAGACTAAACCGAGACTAAACCAAAACTAAAGACGTTTAAGACCAGTTATAACCCGCACTGTAATGACTTTGTTTTTATATTTATCACAAAACACAAGACAATAAAGTGGAATCACGACTTTTATATTTATTCAAGCAGATTTTCCCGTAGAGCATGTACACGTCTCACCTTCTCCCAATAAGTAAGCTTTAAATCATTCACGCTTTGTCCATCGTCCAATCAAAACAGACCCAAAACCAGACCCAAAACCAGACCAAAACCAGACCAAAACCAGACCAGCGCTTCTCAAATCAAAGCAGTTTAAAGTAGTCATCAACCAGGCACTGAAAAAACACCAAACTCCCAAACACCACCGTTGCAATTCTGTGCAAGTGTCCTCGACGTCCTGGAGGGAAGAGGTAGGGGCTTAAGGCTGAAAGCTGGTGTCCAAAACTGAGATCTTTGTTGAAATGATGAGAATTACGAAACAGCTTTGGCGAAAAAAGGTTCCCGAATTCCCCAGGACGGATTATGGGCGAGAAAAATCGGCGTTTAGTGGAGTCGTTTGCGGGAATCTGGGAGGGAAAAGGTCCAGAGACGGCGAGTGGAGAGGAGTACATGAAAATCCACATTCTCAGACGCACACCTCAAAAATAAACCAGTAAAAACCTAAAAAAACCCAAAAAAACGCAAACGAAAACTGTAAAAGCGAAATCCTGAAAACACGTCTGCACCAAAATGGAGGACTGTGAACGTTTAAAGGGGGGGTATTTGTCTTCAAAATGTTATATTCACCCAAAACAACACATTTTATTAGTTTCAGTTTTGTTTTTGATAAGTCTTCCCTCCCTTTGCTCTCTGTGCTAAGTCGCTCCCCCTTCAGAGCGCCAACACAACACAACGGAACTACCGCACATCGCATCAGGTTTGTCAAGTCCCCGTGTACAGTTTTGTATCGTGTTTTTGTAGATTTATGGAGAATTGAACTGTGTTACTGTAAGGAGGGTTTGAACAGGGCCCTGGAGAGATCTCTAGATGACTCAAACATGGAGGGAGGACTCTCAAACCTCTTCAGGCAGGTTTTTAGCGAGTGAACGACGTTAGAACATGGGGGAATGCTCCAAAAAGGTACATTTGACATAATACCCCCTCTTTAAGTTGTAAATTGGACACATTCATCAATAAATATACAGTGTGGGTGAAGTGTGTTGCCCAAGAGCACAACTGCAGTAAACGCCGAGGAAAGCCAACGTCTTTACGAATGATTACGGGTCACGTCTTTGGCTAAATCGACTTTTTGAGCTTTGTAAAAACTGGAAATGTGTTTTGTTTCATTCGCACATTTCATCTGCACAGCTCACAACGCTCTGTTACACCTCATGACATCATCAGGTGGCAATCCAAAAAATGCTCCTTCGCATTTTTAAAGGTCATTGGTCTCGGTAATGCAGAAATGAAAGCCTTTTTTTATCATTAAAGGTGCTGTATCTGATTTTTTTCTGTCTAGTTGGATTATAAACAGTTTGTAAACAGAACTTTTGCATTTTTTGTTAGCGTTACCATGAGTTTTGCTGTCATGGTAACGCTAACAACAACAACTAGCACGCTAACAGTAACGGAGCACTAGTGTTACGTAGTGGTTTTGCGGACAATAATGCTTTGTAATTTGATGCAGAGTCAGACAGAACACAGTGGACTTATTTTAACCCCAAGAGCTGCTTGTATAAATATGTCTGTACGAGGGAATGTTTTTGACTAAATACATTTAAGAAAAAATCTGGTACAGCCCCTTTAAGTTTTGAAACAGGAAACGCCCAAACTTCAAAAAAAACTTTTACAATGCAGATGTTTTGACCTGGTTTCACAACTGTAGAAAGACATTTATTTGTTCCATTACCAAAATAAAATAGAAATTCAAATCAAACTTTTACTAAAACATTAAAAAACAAAATATAAAAGTGGACAGGCGCGTTTAAAGAGGCGGATTTGACTTCGACGTCACATATTTAGATCACCACGTTCCTTTTATTGTTTTGAAAATGCTGGATTCGCCCAAAACAACGGATTAACATGTTCTGTAAGTTTTGGTTTTGATGCTGAGTCACTCCCCCTTCAGAGCGCTATCCCAACACAATCAGCATGCTAATGAAACTACTGAACATCACATCAGGTTTGTCCAGTTGTTGTGTTCAGTTTTGTGTCGTGTTTTTGTGTATTTATGGAGAATTGTCGTGTGGAGCCTGGGGGACGTAGGCTTGTGGGCGGAGCCTCGTACAGACTCGTACTGTGGGAGCCTGGGGGACGTAGACTTGTGGGCGGAGCCTCGTACAGAGAGATCACTAAATTACTCAAACACGCCTGGATGACGTTAGAACATGGGAAAAAGCTCCAAAATACCCCCTCTTCACGCATAGTTTTCAATTCATCTCAATTTGTAGCTTTCAACAACAGAAATTCTAATATTGGTAAACGGAATTTCAGTTTTGTCCATAGTTATTTATGATTTCATACATTTTTAAACTTTCTGAAGGCAAAACAACGCTGCAGGCACCTAAAGTCTAAAACCTCATTCACAAATGTACCCAGATTGGTGCAGACTTGACTTTAATAAAAATCCTCTGAACGTTCTCCCATCTGTGGAGTCCGAGTGTCGCCCGACCACTGGAATATGGCTATTTTAATAAAAATAATAATAATAATAATAATATCATGAGAACAGCAGCATTTAGGGGTGTGAAGAGAGAGGGACATTCAGAGTAAATGAGCGAAAATCAAGGCTCGCGGTACAATCCACAGACGACAGCACCCGGAGCAGAGTCTGGATCTGAGATGTTTCCTTCAGGACCTTCACAAGTAAACAGAAGAGCTGCTTCTCTGGTCAGAAACTTCAGGAAGCTCGGTGTGGCTTGGTTCGGCACAGGTTTGGAGAAGAAGACGGGTGACAAATATTAGACCAGGTATTTGAATGTTCCTTTGACATTTTATAAACAAAGATATAGCAGATTAGAAGGTTTCTGTAGTTTCTGTAGGCCGTGTTAAGTTAAAAAGTTGTGAAATGCCGTTGAATTTCTCACTTTGAATTTTTTTCAAAGCGTGTCAACATTTTAAATAAATATTCAGTGTGTAAGTTGTGTGATCCTCTGTGTCTTTCATTTAATTTTAGGTTGTTTTACCTTTTGTTATTTGATTTGACTAGTTTTATTGTCTTCACAAGGACTAGTGGAGTTAAACAGAGCTTTATTTTATATTTCTATTGGACATGTTTTATCTGTTTGTGCAGCACTTTGGAAACTGTTTTATTTATGAAATGTGCTGTAGAAATAAAGTGAACTGGATTCAGCACAAATATTTTCAAGCCTCAAATTCAAGTCAAATTTCAGAGTAAAATTCAGAGCAAAGATCCAAGACGCCAAGGCAGAACCAATCGATCCTGTGTGATCCGATCGAACTTAGTAACAAACAGGAAATGGAGCAGTGAAGCGATCTGATTGGTCAGAATTCGCCTCATCAAAACCTCATCTCTTTTATTTGTTAAGTGTAAACCCCGCCCACAGATGAGAACCATTAGGAAACAGCCTCTGTCCTCCTCACTCACACAGGATCGATTGCTTCTGCCTTGGCGTCTTGGATCTTTTTTTCACTGTGAATTTCACATTCTGAATTTTGACTGCTGAATTTGAGGACTTGAAAATATTTGTGCTGAATATCTGAAAGGTAATAAAAATAATTCAAAACATTTTTTCCAGAGTTAAAAAATTCAAAGTGAGAAATTCAGCGGTATTTAAAATTAATTTATCTTCATTATCTTCCATAGTCACTGAGTGTCCAAAAAAATGCTATATAAAACGATGTATTAAATTATTATTATTAATTATTATTATTATTATTATTATTATTATTATTATTATTAATAATAATAATAATAATAATAATAATAATAATAATTATTAATAATAATAATAATAATAATAATATTATTATTATTATTATTATTATCTGTTGTGGGCCCAGAAACTTCTATTTACACAAAGCTGTAAAACTCAATAAAGACCTGATTAGTTAAAGTTGCACTGTGTAATCTTTCATTTATCCGATTACACAGGGAAAACACTAGATTTGTACGTTTGTACTGTTTCCATGGAGATTGCCAAATTTAATGCCATGTCTAAATGTCCGGGATCAGTTTGGGTGTTTTTAATGGAGAGGTCTACAGTCAGTCCTGTCAGGAAAAGAGTCTGGAGCACTGTTCAGAAAAGTGACTTGGACAATGGAATAAAAATGGAAATTATTGAACAAAATGGACTCTTGAGAGCTTTAAGTCATGTTCTAATTATGTTCCTCCTCAAAAACAGACCTGGAGTTGTGTTTTTCTAAACCATTCTAAACATTCTAAACCGTGCCAAACCCGTTCTAAACCGTGCCAAACCGAACCGCTCCGTGTGTTTTAATGAGACCAGACTCTCTCACCACATTTGGAGCAGAGACTTGAATATAATCAGTTGTTTTATTCATTGGAGTGCCTTTCTGCCGTTTCTGCCGTCTCTACCTGGCCTCTTCCCTCCTCTCCTCCCTCCTCGCCCGGATCGCCTGCCCCTCCGCCGAATGCTGCACCCAGTTGTTGTCGTGGAGACCCACCCGGCACCCCGGCGTGTCCTTGTCCGTCCGCCGGCAGCACATCCAGTAAGATCTCCCGTAAGGCAAGTCGTGGTGGTACGGTTTGGGGTGCCACCTGCAGAGTGACACGTCCCCGCGTTCGTATTGGCGTTTGCACTGCTTACACGGATCATCTCTGTACAAAGGGTCTTGGTTCCAGCGCGAGTCCACAGCGCGCACGCCGTACGTCTCGATGAGCGCTTTGAAATAATGACAGGTGCATTTGAGGGCGGCGAGCGAGCGCGTGGGCAGGTAGCTCAGAATATTCACCATGATGTGATCCGGGAGGAGGACCATGTACTGACGAGGCTCGAGGAGGCGTTGGATTTGAAAGCGGATTTCCAAAAAGTCGTGAGAGACATGGCGGTAAAGACGACACAGAGACGAGTCGGCGCATTCTTCCGTAACTATCGGCGATTCCGGTCTGGCGTTTTCAGTGTTCCCAATAGAACCACTGTTGTTATTGTTATTCACGCACTCGACTGCTTTCCCCGCGCTGTTGGTACAAGCATTCCCAGTTTTGATGTCCTCGTCTGGGCCGCGCTGGAGGAAAAACAGCTGTCCTGGAGGCGGATCGTCCGTCTGCTCGCCTCCTGGTGCCGAAGCGGAGGACTGCACGGCGAAACACACCGTCTCCTCCTGGACGTTCTCGGTGCTGTCTTTGCCGTAGAACACGCACTGGTCCACGGCTCCAGTTACCACCACCTCCACGTGAAAGCCCGTCACTCTCTCTCTGCTTTTCTTCTCCGCGGTGCTGTGCTCTTGCTTTGAATCCGAGCTGTTTGCGGAGTTTGAGTCCGTATTCGCGTCGCCATCTTGTTTTGGCGTAGCGGCTGTAGCGGCTAACAGCAAGCTACTGGGGTCACGTGACGAAGGGCTCACCAGCTGGTACAGATCACACGTTATCTTTTCTTTGGAGCGAGCGTTGGACTGGCTAGAGCCCCCTCCGCAGGTCATAAA
>CM057093.1:1552260-1559760 GCA_029959045.1 Taenioides sp. WSHXM2023 | reverse complement strand
GATCAAAGGCTAACTGGGACTAAAGCAGGACTAAAGCAGGACTAAAGCAGGACTAAAGCAGGACTAAAGCAGGACTAAAGCAGGACTAAAGCAGGACTAAACCAGGACTAAACCAGGACTAAAGCAGGACTAAAGCAGGACTAAAGCAGGACTAAAGCAGGACTAAAGCAGCCCAGGACTAATCATATGTAAGTTTTACTCATGTTTACAGAAGTGTTAATAGTAAAGAGTGAATTCAGAGTCTGGGCTCCTTCATCCTCTGCACAAACACACACACAAACACAGACACACACACACACACACACACACACACAAAAGAAACACACAAACAGAACCAGAGATTAAAACTACGGCTGCTGTTTAGGCTCAAACACAAACATAACACTGACAAATGAGTCTGCTTCATGTTTCGTGAGCACATTTCCAAGATGAATCGAAAACGCAATTTGAACAAACGCAATTAGCGAATCACAAAGGCAGACATTTTTGAAGTCCTGTCATTTCCTCCACAAACAAAATGTCGTCTTATTCTGCGAAAAAAAACTGCTGACAAACATGCTCTGAAATGTCCCTGTGTGTCAGATGCCCTCCCTGTGTGTCAGAAGTCTTTTTCTCATTTCTTCTGAGCGCTAAACCTCTAAACACTTGACCTGGTGGAGTCGTGTGTTTAATGCCATACTGTGGAACAAACGAAGCGATAATCACATCTCCATGGAGACAAGGTTGAGGTCTGTCCATCAGAAAAGTTACACAGTGCACCTTTAATCGCAGCTACAGAACTTATTCAGGTTTTGTATGGAAGATAATTTGTTTTATCTGATTTTTAATTTTAAATGCCGTTGAATTTCTCACTTTTAATTTTTTCAACTCTGAAAAAAGATGTTTGAATTATTTTTATTTTGAATTTTAGTTGCTGAAATTTTAAGTGTTTTTCAATAGGTTTCAAATTCAGAATAAAAATTTCACCTTTTAAATATTCAGCTCAAAATATTTTCAAGTTCCTTTGCTGTGAAATTTTACACTCTGAATTTAGACCGCTGAATTTGAGAATTTGAAAATATTTGTGCTGAAAATGAAAATATTTTATTTTGAATTTGAAACGTATTTATAAAATACACTTCCATTTTCTGCAACACAAAAAAAATTCAAAAATGTTTTTTTTCCAGAGTTAAAAAAATTCAAAGTGAGAAATTTAACAGCGTTTAAAGTTCAAAATCTGATGAAACAAATTATCTTCCATAGTTTTAGTCGTGAAAAAGTCCAAAAGACCAAATGTAGATCACTTTATGTAAATGTTTTTTGGGCGTATTTGAGCAGATAATGTCCTTGTGTTTTGTTTGCAGTTGGACAGAGACAAGTTCAAACTAAAAGTGTTACAGACTGAACAAAGACTCTGCGTGTTTCACATTTTATTCTCCGCACTGAAACAGGTCCTGGTGGTTTACCTGGAACCACAACCTGCTAGGCCACGGGCTCGGATAGTCACGTGTGCACCCCCCACAACCCTATAAATTTGGTATCACTGGAAACCTTGGGATGTCTAGATTACAATTATAACTGGTAACAGTAAAAAAACTGGGACTTGCTATGACAAATCAATAGTTTTATTGACCTACCATAAAACTCATGAAATGGCTGAATGCGAAACCTGTGATTTCGCCACATGATACAAAGACTCAGTAAATCATCAATTTTTCACTTAAATAAACATATAAGGCATGAAATGAAAGCGAACTCTGTGCCAAATCATTCCCTTTTTAAATGATATGTCTGTCTTAATTGTGTCTGAAGATATGACACCATATAAACAATAAATGCTCGTATGACAATACATGATGAATATGACAATAGTTCTGTTTTCATCATAATTCAAGATGAAGAAAGCCCAATCTCTCAGCTTTGATCTCATGCCAAAAGTAATCTGGTAGGACAAATACTAGCAAAGATATCATATGTTTTACCTAGTGATCGATAAAACACTTAAATGAATGCTGAAGATCGCATAATGATCCCATATTCAGCTTAAAAATTGAAATGCCATATGTTTCGAGGTATCAACAAACCTACACTTGCAATATTACCACTTTCATTTCCATCATATACAATGTTTGATATGTCTCAGTGTGCCACAATAACTCAATAACCAGTAACACATAAATTGACACAAAAAGTCAATCTCGCCAAGCTTTCAAAACGTATGTCAAAAACAATAACTGATTCTGTTACTTATCTTTTCTGAAACATAAAAGAAAACTAATGAACATGTTTGTTTCAGTCGTTTTGTTTTAGTGAGTTTTTTGTGCATTTATTTTGACCTGTAACATAGATCATCTCAGTCTGAATCACAGTCACTTTCATCTTCCACAAATGATTCAAAGTCAGCATCGATATCACAAACCAGATCTGAATCTAAGTCATCCAGGTCCTCACTGAAGTCCTCAGTTACCACAGTTTCCTGAGCAATATCTAGAAGTTCTTTTGGCAGGAAATCACCTGTGAACCAGATCGGTAGTAAGACTTAGGGTAGTAGTAAGTGTTTTATCGATCACTAGGTAAAACATATGATATCTTTGCTAGCATTTGTCCTACCAGATTACTTTTGGCATGAGATCAAAGCTGAGAGATTGGGCTTTCTTGTTGTGCATATAGTTTAGGCAAATGTATGTAGAATTATGATGAAAACAGAACTATTGTCATATTCATCATGTATTGTCATACGAGCATTTATTGTTTATATGGTGTCATATCTTCAGACACAATTAAGACAGACATATCATTTAAAAAGGGAATGATTTGGCACAGGGTTCGCTTTCATTTCATGCCTTATATGTTTATTTCAGTGAAAAATTGATGATTTACTGAGTCTTTGTATCATGTGGCGAAATCACAGGTTTCGCATTCAGCCATTTCATGAGTTTTATGGTAGGTCAATA
This sequence comes from Taenioides sp. WSHXM2023, assembly GCA_029959045.1. Taxonomy (NCBI): domain Eukaryota; kingdom Metazoa; phylum Chordata; class Actinopteri; order Gobiiformes; family Gobiidae; genus Taenioides; species Taenioides sp. WSHXM2023. The sequence goes on along the minus strand of CM057093.1, from coordinate 1,556,827 downwards.
AAACTATTGATATGTCATAGCATGTCCCAGTTTTTTTACTGTTACCAGTTATAATTGTAATCTAGACATCCCAAGGTTTCCAGTGATACCAAATTTATAGGGTTGTGGGGGGTGCACACGTGACTATCCGAGCCCGTGGCCTATGCATTCTCCTCGTTTCACACAGAAAATAGACTCTGTGCCAGTTTAAAGCTGCTGTATCTGATTCTGTCTGTGTATTTGAGCCATGTGTGTCCCAGTACAGCTCTGTGAATAAGCAGCTCCTGAAATCAAAATAAATTCACTGTGTCTCTGCATCGAATTATAACACGTTTTATCATCCGAGAATCTGGAAGTCGGCCGTTAGCATCCTAACTGTTGCTGAGAGTTGTGAAAAGTGCTTATAAACTCATCGTGGTGAGTAATGAGGACGCTCTGAACGCAAAAGGGAAGTGAGGAAGAACTTCGGACCACTGCAAACTGTTTACAATGAACTAGTTCTGTTTTTCATGTTTTTAAGACAGAAAAAAAATCAGTTACAGAGACTTAAAATAGAGATTTTTTTTTTAGCAAACGGCTACTTCATGTCAGTTAAAAATGGGTGAAATTTATTTATTAAATAATAATATTAACAGCCCCCACAGTGGAATGTTTAAAGTCTCGTCTTAAGCCTGAGTTGTGTGTTCCTCTGTGTATTTAATTTATTTATTTTTTACTTTATTACTTTTATTTATTTATGTATTTATTTTTATTTAATTTTTATTTTTTATTTTCTTCATTTTTTTAAAAATCATTTTTAACTTGATGCATTTTAATACTTTTTATTTATTGTTTTTATTTATGATTTACTGTCTTTTATTGTATTCATTTGTCTGTGCAGCACTTTGGAAACTGTCATGTTTATAAAATGCGCTACAGAAATAAAGTGGATTGGATTAATTGATTACGATGACAAGCTGACAGTAAGTAACCTGCAGGTCTAAGATTTCTCCATGTGAAAATTCGGTTTGTGTTTGGACTAAAGCTGTTAAAACGCCACGTCCCTCAGAGCACAGTGTGTATCTCTGGTCCAAAATACAAACCGAATACAGACTCATGGCTCCAAAAAGTAAAGTGTGGCTCAAGATTCATCTCAGTCAAAGCAAAACCACAATTTGAATGGTCCCAACCAGAGAATCGAAAGACTGCAATTATTTAAGTCCTTTACAGAAAACTAAACAGACCGTCTTATAGGGGAGGAGGACGAGACAATTTCTACAAGACGAGACGAGACACGACGAGATTTTGACATTACCATTACTATTATTTATTTACTTTATTTAAAATTTCTATTGTCATTGTAGCACTGCTTTTGGGGCTATAGTGTCTCTTTTTAGCCAATCCAAACGTAAAAACATGGGGGAAAAAATCTCACGAGATCATTTTTCTCGTGTGTGTACGATCTTTGGCAATTTTGAGATCTTGTCCCATCCCTACGGTCTTATGATCTAAATAAATAATGTAGTTTTTGGACCTCTACAAACGACTGAAATGTGATTCTTGTACCTTGGATCTTTACTTGGATGTAGTAAGAGCGTTTACAAGGTGATTTTGGCCTAAAACGCCTCATTATGTTCTGTTCAGTCGTAATGTGAGGGATAAAGAACAGTTGCATAACACATTTGGATCTCTGTAATAAATGAACGGTGTTTAAAGGGAAACTTGCCATTTTCTGTCCCTGCACTGGTATCGGCTGAAATCAGGTACACACAGATACTTAAAAACGAGATCAGAATGAAAAACGTTAGACTTGCATCTAGGGCTGGAGATCATTAAGAAGTTGCCGATACAAACCTCCATACAGTGCACTTTCAATACGATATGCTGTATTTCAGCATATCGATTCAATACGGTTCAATAAAAAATAAAGGCTAAATCGTGGCCACTTTTTGTGTAAAGTTCATATGAAACAAACATTTTAATCATTAAAACAGTGAAAATGTCAAATGTGTCGCATAAACGAGTTTCCTTCCTCTGAACAAAAAACAAAACTGTAGCTGTGACAAAATAATTTAGTAAAATAAACCAAAAAATACTCTTGGAGATATATCGATACAGCAGCTCACGATATTGATACTGTATCATCACATTAAACGATACGATATATCGATATTCTGATATTTTTGCACATCCCTAAGTGCATCCCTATAGTTTAAACTGAATTAACATTAACTATTGGAATAAAGAGCGCCTCATATCGGTAAGTGAGAAGTCCGTCACATTAGAATACTGTATATTTTCATAGTAAAACACTAGTTTGTTCCATATACTGTTTATATAAATGGACACAGCTAACGTGCTAACCGCCGAATTCCAAACAGGAAGTTCACATGAGGGGGCTTCCGGCTCCTCCCGACACCGGCTACCTCCCGACGCCGGCTACCTCCCGACGCCGGCTACCTCCCGACGCCGGCTACCTCCCGACGCCGGCTACCTCCCGACGCCGGCTACCTCCCTCGTATTAACCCGCTCTACATGATCCTAGTGTTTTTATTTCACTATTTTGCCTGTTTATAAAAAAAAATCCTATTCGTTGCGAGCTTCATTTGACTGGAGCCAAACGCTGTGGGAGACGTCACACAGGCTTAGTCCACTTTTTTTTTTTACACAGTCTGTGGTTTGTACCTAGTTTGTTTATGTTTGTCCTTGTATATAACTGAGATACTTTTTATTACTTATTTCTATTGTATTTTGCTTTTACATTTACATTTATATAATTATGCCTTATTTGACAAAAGTCTCTTGTTATTTTTCTACTTATTTAGAATTTATTATCACCATTTATACGTTTTCTCTTTGTCATTCTATTGTGATGTGAGCTGCTGTGTTCAAACCATTTCCCTTGTGGATCACTAAAGTTTGTCTAAATCTAAGTCTTTGTTAAATCATTGAACTTATGTAAATTTAGGTCTGTTATTGTAGGACACAGAGTAAAATGAATTCTGGATGCTTTCAAGATGACGCCCAAACACTGACATCTGTTCACTGCTACATTTCTGCAAGAGACAACATCATTACAAACTCCTTTCTTACATTGTGCAATCTCACATCTCCTTGTGTAATCCCTCCTTCTCTTTGCCTTTCCTCGCAGACTGCCCTCCTCTTCTCATCAGACACAAAGGAGTGGTCCAGTTTTCGTGACCCGAGATATGAGCAATTTAATTTAACTGCGATCAATAAAACTCACCCACCCTGCACAAACACCAGAACTACACATGACATACGGGTTTACTGCTTCCTTATGACTTCTGACACAGCCCCAGAGCCACTCAGTAAAAACAGAAGTTAAAACACAACTCAATTCCAATATAAAGTCTTGCACGTAATGGTTTCTAATTTAAATGGTCTATATTACGCTGTTTTCTGTTCATTTGATCGGTTCTAATGTTGTTTCCTCGTCACAAACACCTGGAGTTGTGTTTTGTTTCATTCACATGTTTGACACACAAACCTGCAGATTTAGGCTGAGTTTTTCTCTCAAACAGAAAACACTCTGCTCCACTGTATGATGTCATGTGGTAATATTCATTTACAAAGCCACACTGAGGAACCTTCCCGGGTACCTTAGTAATCTTCCTCTAATATGAGCTCAGGTAGTTACCGGCTTCACTCCTGAGTTGGGAAAATCTACTTCTTTCCCTACGCAGCTCTGTGGTCTTGGAATCATTTACAGAAAGATCTTAAATTGTAATCTCTGGTGTCACTTGATAAATTCAAGAAAACTGTAAAGAGTGCGGTGACCGAGATGTGCGTGTGTTTATTTCCTTGAGAGATGCAAATGGTTTTATAACGTGATACTTTGTGATTTGACTGTTTTGTATTGACTGTGTTTCTGCTACCTTGGCCACGTCTCGGTTTCATTTTTGTATTTATTTTGGGCAAGTAAGCAATTTACATTCTTTTACAATGGAACAGAATATCTGTATTGCAATAGTGCAATCAGAAAAGAAATAACAACAAAATTTGCCCAAAAAGGAGTAGGAATTAGAAAACTTATTTAATCCCACCCCCTGTTCTAATTTAACATGAGCTTTCTTTTGCATTCTTCAGACATTTTAAATTAGACCATATGAACTATTAACAAATAAATTAAGGTAAAATAAAAATTAAAAAACACATGAAACGCTTCACTGTGATTTTAAACTCCACACACCTTCAATAGAGTCATTCGTTTGATTTTAGACCTGGAATTGCCAATTTCTACCGAAGTAAAGGGAAAAGGAGCTGAAAACTGTTTAGATTCCACTCCAGGTCTGTTTTTGAGGAGGGATCAACATTAGAACATGAATTAAAGCTCACAAAAGTCCGTTTTGTGTAATACAAGACCTTTAAATTGTCCAAAACGAGTTGTTATTGTCGTAGAGAAATGGCCATCCACTCAGAACAAGTTTCACCAAATGTATTTCTGACATTTAGATGTGGAAATGTAAAGAATCAGCACGTGACAAGTAGAGAATTCACAAACTAGAGTAAAACAAAGCACTATAAACGATCAGATCTCTGTTTAAAGGCCACCAGACGTTTCCGTGTTTTAAAACCCACCACAAAG